>DWHO01000010.1:0-38090 GCA_018247575.1 Eurytides lysithous rurik | reverse complement strand
CCTGTTCAACAGGCGAAAAAGCGGGACTTTAACTCATTTTTTTTACGTAAATTACGTTGACAATTTTTATAGTTTACGTCTTGAAATCTCAATTCGAGCGGCGTTCCTTCAGTTTACATGAGCGTCGCGCCGTTTCTTGTCTCGGGCCCAACTCGGGGGGATGGTATCGCACGGAGCGCTAATCACAAAGTGAGGGATAAGACGAGGCGGGTATGCGACGTTGCGTAATGGACGTTTTAATTCGGCGATTTGAGCGCGCGTTGGCAGGCCGGGCGGTAGGAGCGCGAGCGCGAGCGGACTCCCCCGCGGCGCAGCCTTAGCCCCGCTACCTTTTAGTTTTTACCGCTGCGTGCCCGGCCCGTGTCTTTTTCGCTCTTCCCGATTGGAATTCGTTGGGAGGCCGCCGATGCCGGTGGCTGACGTCTTCTGACATGTCAGTGAATACGTGCGTTGCGTACGCGACAATTAACCAGTCATCTCACTCCGATGCACCGCCCTGTAGGAATCTTTCGCCCTAACAGATGTTTCTGGGGACTCGGGCTCTATTCAAGGAACAGCCGTGAAGTAAAGTGTCCATACGAAATGTGAATTAAACCGTTTAATTGCGCTTTCTGGGAGAACGATTTATATGAGACTCCAGAAAAAATCCAGGTGATTTCCTGTTTTTGCGCGGCGTGTGAAAAATACGTGATTCGAACGCATACCAATCTCAGTTGAAATGTGTTGAAGCTAAAAAAATATTACTTTAATGAATAATTTCTTGTAAATTTTTTAAAGAAGTATTTAATAACTAATGTAACAAATCATGATCTGTTTAATTTGATACAATTAAAATAAGTAAAAAAAATATTGACGTTAAACGTATATTCCGAGAAATATTTGACGGCCTATATTATTTAGCAGATTATCAACCTATCAGCAAAGGTAGCATTCAGTGATTATGTCAATTATGATTACAATATATTTGAATCGAAGCATTTTATACAACATACATATAAGAACATGACCACATAGTGGCTAACAGATATAACGCTTCATAATACTGAACCTCAACTCAACTTTCTCGGTTCTCTATTATGCGATTATTCTATTCGACCTTGGATCCTTTTGAAGGAAGTTACTGTCAATTTCCCTTATTATTATTTATTTATATATTTACTCTCTATTACCAAACCAAAAATGGATCTTATAATGGGTGGACTTAATGCCGTTAGACATTCTCTCCAAGTCGAGTAAAATAGGGATCGGAGTCACTTGTCTCGCACACAAATTTTACTATACAAACGTATTAAATTTATAAACAACGAATAATCAACACACATACAGACGTTATAATAAGATAGTAAATGACATTATGAAAAAATTACAACCCGTATACGTTAATGTTAAATCTAAAATAATTATTATATAAAAGCATCTTAAATGAAAACTGTAATACTCAGATGACAACTTTTATTATATCTTATTTAAAAAGCAAAAATAAATAGCTCAATTTGTTTTTTAAAAAGGCAAACACAGGTACCAGAAATATTAGTGAGAGCGTAAGAAAAAACTGAAACTAATTCAAACCTGCGATCCTGCGGTTTACGTTTTTAAAATAAAAACTTTGAGTAAAGTTTTGCTGCCCATTTAAACTAAACAGTTATTTAAAAAAAATCTTTGAGTGCGCATATTCCTATCTAAAGTGACATGCACCGAAATGTTTTTAATGCCGCGTAAGTTTGTGATCCGTTTGGCGCAGTTTCTAGGCTAATGGCTCCGACTCCGCAGTTTGCGAGTTCGATTCCCACCCGGAACAAAAATTCGTATGAACAGATTATTGTTCTGGATCTGGGCGTTCAGTGTGAAATTTATGTATGTAAAAACTTTTGACAATTTAAGACATAATCTTAAATTATTGCATTAATTTTAATAGGAATTTTTTTTATATTTTGAAAGTGTAGGTTACATAATACATACAAAATAAATACAAAAAAACAAAAAAATCTGATTATCTTTAGAGAAAAGTTAACTTTGATAATCTAAATTGTAATTGAGACTTCTGAACCAAATGGTAAATTTTTAAATATATAATATATAAAGTTGAAGGGAATTTTTTAAAAAGCTATCATAATTAACAGTGTAACTGTTAAAAGTAGCTTTTTAAAAATAGCTGTAGCTAAAGCTAGTTTTAAAAATTTCTAAAATATTTATTTCAAAATTTACCATTTGGTTTAAATACATTGATCATTTAATGGTGGGAAAAAGTGATATTCTACTGATTTGTTTTTATATTACGTCACAATTTGTTATAATTTTTAGAGGCTTGAATTTGCCTACCAGTAAAGCTGAAGTGGGCAAACGAATTCAAAGTTATTTTTACACTTACATATTGAAAGAAATGTATTGTTGAAATGTGTTGTTTGGTATTTGCATATTCTCTTTTATTATAATGATGATCTGGATTAATTTCGTGATAAAATTAAATATCTGTGTAAAGATTCTTCACAGAAGTTCATAATGCCTAGTTCAAAGTTGATATAAACGTATCGATATCATAGACACCACAGATACCGTAGATACCATCCAACGGAATTTCGACGTGAAGCGAAGAAATACGGAGTCCTTTGAGAGTTATAAATACTAAATATAACATCGAGACAATTATGGAGAATTTCCTGGCCGGGAAGGTGTCGTGAGTAGCGCGGGAGCCGACAACACGTGTTAGCGACCACTTGCATAATGTGGTCCAGGGCTTTGCAACTGCCCGGGCTGGAAAACTTTGTTGGGACACAATACAAGGATAACAGAACATATCCTGTTCAAATTTAAAGCAATGGAACACATAAAACCCTAAACGGTCATATCAACGCATCAATATTGAATGCTTCGACTTTGCCCACAATTCGAATTCGTATTATACGCAAACGTATGAAGAGAAATTCTGGCGAATTTTGCATAATGCAGCCATTTGTAATATTGAAAATAAAAAAAATTGATACCGAATGCCCCGGTGGCAGCCCTTTAGGACAACAGAAAGAGAAGCCGCTTGCCTTTCCATTGAATCAAATTCATATATTTTGAGATTCAGTCGCCAATTTCATTCGTACAGTTGACAAAAATGGTGTGAAACATGTAGAACACAAATTTATTTTTGAACAAAATGTTATTGATTTTTAATGGAAACGGTGGCGTTTGGTCTTGTCGCCACGATACCAACTCTCGAGCTTTCAATATAACATTATGTTGAAACGAATAAACGAAAAATTTAGAATAAGTTTGTAAATGAGTTAATAAATATAATGAGCTAATTTTAATGGATTTACTTTAACTTGGATAATGGATTAACTTTATTTTAACACAGGTTAAATGTGTAAACTGCTGCGAAGCATTTCTTAATTTATCATCAGTCATAATGTATCAACTGGTTTTTCTGTGACAGTGCCATATGAACAATAATCGTTATTCTCGCTGAATGTTCAGATTATTATCAATAATCTGAACATTCAGCGAGAATAATGATTATTGTATTTATTACTCAAACTTCATACACGAACAACAAATAACTTATTGACAAACGGCATGATGAAGACAATGTTACTAAAACGTCTGAGTATGAAATTAGGTATTTTTATAAAATGAAACTATTTTGGATTTCAACGCGTTTCATTTAACTTTAAACCTTCGTCCTTCGTCGTTTAACAGGATGGAGGGACTCTATTACATTCAAATAAAGTACGTTAGAATCTGTCGAATGGTTTCATTACCGTCTTTACATTTAATTGTGCATAAAAACATATTTTGAACAAGATTCGACCGTTACTCTCGCTGTCTTTCTCTTTAGAAGGAGGACATACGCAGGTGTGTTCCACTTTAGTCTAATTACGTTAAAATAATTTAGTTTTATTTTTGATGGTAAATCTGTTAAATTAGAAAAGGCCTACCAGGTGAAAGAATGAGATGCTGATTAAAGGTATAGTACAGTAACGTAATGGGCAAAGACTTCCTTGGTATTATTTTTTGGACTATATTAATTCATATTGTGCATTTTTTGAGATTGGTAAGTCAGCCAACCCTGTAAGGCGATTTAATATCTTAGCTTCAGTGTGGATGAATAGAATAAAGATATGTATTTATATTAATATAAATTTCTTAGAAGTTTTGGCTTAATTATTCGAGTGTACTGAATATGAAAAAGTATGTTCAAACGCGCCTCTCGGCTATCCGTGCATATAACTATCACATTGAATTTTATCCCCTTTTAATTTAAATTGAACACGATGAATATATTATTTTTAACTAGCGTTTCATAACTGCGCCGGACATAAGTAAAAGGTCATCGGCGTATTGACTTACCATAAGTTGCAACGAGCGTTGCTAATGACAACGTTCATTATCGCGGTTTATTGAAAGTGTCATCTACGCAAAACGTTATTCAAGCAGTCGAAGTCGCAATATTAGTGCAACAATGAGATAGACACATGTTCTTCTGGCCGTACCTACATTCCGCGGATTGTTTTATTGGATTATGCGGCGAGGCCGCGAAGCAGCTATAACTATTCAGCGTCGTCTTTTGTGTTATGGAAAAACTTGTTCTCGAGCCGTGTAGTGTGAAAGTGTCGTTTATTTTTGCAGTTTAATGTTACATATGTACACATATTATCGCCTCCGTTGCGCGACTGTCATCTCGCTGCACGCTCAGCTCATGCGGCAACCTCTTGTTAGAAGGGACAATGTGAAGTTTACTCCCAACACTTTATTACGATAAGTGATGCTCGTATGTTCTGATTTCATTAAATCATTCGTAATCGTGTAGTGAAGCGTAAATTTGAATTATCAGTGCCCTTTATTAGAACAGTTTTGCTTTAAACCTTTAACGTTGTACTTTTAGCTAAATTGATGTTTATGCAACATGCCTATCTATTTAAACTTTATCGATCGAGACTTTTACAATAGTAATCAATATTTTATCTGTGAAAAGGTTTTTCAACTTAAAATTTTCCAATTTGTTATCTATTCCGGTGTTCACAGTTTTCTTTGACAGAACCCCTCCTAATCCCTAAAGAGTCCCTTGGAGACTAACGTTTATTTGGACATATTTATGGCTATAGTTCCGCTTTTTGTGCGGACGGAAATATGTGTGGCGGATCGCACGTCTGCGTGAGATTTCGGACACCTCGCCGCTTACTAAATTTAATATCGCCAGCCTTAACGGCTCGGTCGCACCAAAAAAACCATAAAACCGCCATTGTGTCGGCGACACGAACGGCATTTCGCGCCTGCCGCCACTCATGAAAATCATTTTGTTTTTATTTCAAAATGTATGTTTATGATAACACCTGTTTCGCCGATGCCTCCGCGATCGGTGTCAGCCGAAGCTTGTCCCGGTTTTTTGCCAATTTAAAGGCTATAAAGACGCCCGCATGGCGTGCTAATTTAACCACTGTTCAAAGAATTACGCATTCGTTTACTCTCGTATAGACAACAAAAGTGCCTCTTTTTGTTCCGTTAGAATTTCCCATACAAAATATAAATGTTCCTTGTCCAACGCGTTAAAACAAATGACGCTTTTATAAGTCCTCGACGTCTGAAAATATCGGTTTCACAATTAAATTTTCACATCATACGCTCTGGGGAACTTAACGACGGTTTTTCGCAATTATTCAAATTGTTTTTTTGCAACAGCCGTATTCGGTTATTCTGTTTCGATGCCTTTTAACATGCCTGTATTGGACGTATGCGTTATACAGTTTTACTGACCATATACTGCAACTTATAAGTACAACAATAACATTAAAATCAGTGATGCTCTCTAAGAATAGTATTTTAAATAATTTCCTTTACAATAGTGGTATAGCTCTATAGATGTAACCATTAGGTTTAAGAGAAGATAGAGCCCTGCCTTATAGAAAATATACAATAAAAATAGTGGTAGGGCTCTTTTGCAGAATCCGTCGAAGTACCATAGTATTAATTATTGTTCCACCGTCAATTAAAAATGTGTAAGCGCCATGTGCTTTCGTTTAAGGGCCACGTACATAGATAGACGGGTACAATTCAATCCCAAACTTGCTCGTCCTAGTTACTTTATTCTATAAAGAATTTTATAAAAAAAAACTATATAGTATTAATTAAACTTTAATTCTTAGTTATATATAAAAACATTTAATTTATATAAATCAAATCAAATCAAATCATTAATTTAAATTAGAAACTATTTAGCATCGGTTCAATGATGTTATGCAATGTTTTAGTTTTGTATCTGCAGTGGCAGAGCAAAATGTAATAACACTTATTTTTCACAGACTTCTCAAAGCGTTTTTCCAGTTTTGACTAATTTTATTGTATTGTTCAAAAAACAGTACGTTTTTGGTTTAGTCTTGCTAATAAATATATGTATCTGCCAAAATGGATTGTAGTCATTATTTAACCGGTACGAACATTTATGTATTTTATGCATTTATTATATCGGTGCTTACCTCTTTATTTCACCATATTTCATATATATATTTAATAATAAACCAGTAGCATAAATCTCAGAGCACGTCAGTTATAATGATCCGTTTGTCAAAGGGCGACCGCTGGAACCGCGGTCCGGCTTTTTGCATAATCACTTCGACGGAATGTCGCCTTTTGATATGATAACAAAGAAAGATAATAGGCTGTATGATTGCCGTAATTTATGGCCCTCTAAAGCGGCAGCATCGAGTGGCGCGGGCTGTGAGAAATTTGAGTCCTTCAGATATTACTGGTTTTTGTCATCAAATAAATTAACTAATAAATCAAACAAATTAATGCGAAATATTTTGTAGCGACCCTTTAAACTAGATAGCTAAAAATATCATTGTCTTCACATTATTTAAAACTAGGCCAATAACGCTGTTCTACATAAATATAATTACTTACTTTTTAGTATATATTACATATATGTAATACGCACTATACTCGATTTCGTCTCCAAGAGGTGAAACATTCCTTCATGGGCATTGGTATACGCATATTTAATAAAATTCCACAAAAGATCTTAAATCTACCACTTGGCCTTGTTAAAACTAAAATTAAGAACATTTTGTTGCTCAAAGCTTATTACACTGTGGAGTACAAAATGCGTGGAACTTAATTGATTGACTCATATATGGGATAGCTATTACATTGTATTACGGCTTAACATACTGTAACGGTATTTTAAAAGAGCAACTGTTGAGTTTCTCGCCGGCTCCTCTCAACAGAACTTCATAACAAGCCGGTAACAGCTTTCTCACGAACAAAATATAAAAACGACGATTGAAAAGTGATTGTAAAGGCCTTCTTGAATAAATATATTTTGATTTGATTTGATTAAATTCATCTCTTATGTGCACAATGTCGTATAAATAAAAAAATGTGTCATCATACGTTGTTTAATATTTTTAAAACCAACTAATAATGCAAATATTACACTTTATAAGTTTAAATATTTAATACACAATCACGCAAAAACGATCAAGAGGATTAGACTTGTTGCATACGTTTTTATCCTGGCAAATTACACAGCTTTGTTACCCACACATTTTACATAACCACTTAGATCCAATTCTAAAATCCAAAGAGACGAAGTAGCGGACAAAAAATAATTAATAAATAAGATTCTAGAACTGTGATGACTCACAACACTTTAAGCCTTTTTGGTTTCTACTATTTCTGGGCCCAAATGTAATACATGTATCTCCTAATGAAATAACACTAAAGTCATCCTCATACATACGTAACGTCTCGTACGAAAATTTAAATGAAGTTAGTTCCTCTGTGTAAACCTGAATACCAATAGTACTGCAATATACAGTTTAAAATAGACATTGTGATAGTCAGACTTTTCAATTTCCAATCCTGCATCGATGCAACTCGATAAACGATGATTTATAACAAACAAAGCCAATGCATCGTCGAATATTTATTGCGATCTGCAGTTGTTTTTCACTATTTTGAATTGTTAAATCGGCGCATGTAAGGTATCGGCTTTATCTAGCATAACATACCGCAAACGTGGTCCAAGAGAAAACCAATATGTCTGCGGCTACGCTCAAATTGATAAACCACATGAAATCACAGATAGTGAAACCCTCCTTAAGGCGCAACGAGTTATATATTATCGCAACACAATCCATAAGAAACACTACAATAATCGTACATTTCTCTTGACAATGTTCCTTTAAATAAAGAGAGTTAAGGCGAGGAGATACAATGTCGGAGATTTGTTTACCCGATGCTTAGAGGCTAGCATCGCATGATTACCTGCTGACTGGTACCGCTTGAAAAATAGACTTTCCTACAGGGAAATATAAGGAGAAACTCGCGGTACTGGGTGGACGGCCCGTTTATCGCTCTCAAAGATAGCGTTGACTCGCGAGCGCTCCGGCAATGCTAAATTAGTACGTAGTCAGATGTCATCGTCCACTATGATATTGCAATCAAAACCGGCGTGGGAAATACGCTCGTTTGTGCTGAATTCGTACAAAATGTGCCCATAAATTGTGCAATGAGTTATGGAACTGGTCTAAACGTAGACATCGCATAATTCAATTAATATTATTAACTATGCCACAAGAACTGACAGCGGCTACTAGACATACAGTGTCAGTTTTTAACAATTATTTTTTCATTCATTAAAAATGATTCGTTATGTGCAATTGATTGAAGGTTGAAAGTAAATCATTCATAAATTAAACAGTCAAAACCGCTGATTCGACTGTCTTATCTGTACTTTAATATGCAGGATCTACAAATCTAACGTCTAACCGTTTCTACATAACTCAAATAACTTTACCTGTAAAATTTGGAGTAGTTATTAGAAATCTTAATATTGAAATCTTACTCTTAACAGTATCTGTCACTGCTGATTAGTTTAACAAACACTGCCAGATTTATCTATTTAATAACAACATGGAAACAAATATATTGTGTATTAAAACCAATCCAATACAAACAAACGACGCAGAAGTATGACGGCACCAAATGTCAATAACTGGACAGCCTCAAGCAAACTAACTGGTAACATTCAGTGTCCGGGTACGCATACGGTATGGCCAGCATGGGCTGTTTCCTGTTTTGATTCCCGCTTTTTATAATCTGCGTGAGGTCGCATGCGTTAGATGCTGCATTAGCGATGACTGGATTTCTTTTTTGCATAGAAAGACATACGTCCACGCTATTTATATCCGAGTGTATTGATCCCGTCTCATTATAAAACAGCCAAAATGTTGCTGGCTGTACCATTTACGTCGGCGCATTGGAACCGAAAAATTTGCATTCCTCTTTCAAAGAAAGACGAACGGCCTAGCCATCATTTTTAATAAGACAAAATGACGAAAGCATAAATCTTTGTTACGTTAACGATCGCGTCTGCGGAGAAAAAGGAAAACAACACTACATCACACGCACAAACATAAAAATGCACGCCTCAACGTTATAATATATTCATTATTATGCATCAAGACAAGAGTAAACGAAAAGCCTCAAACGATACATGACGGTATTTTCTTATAAAGAGCCTGCACTTTGCTTGCAAAATTGACATCCAAATCAGATTAATCCAATCAATGGAAATTTATGACGCACCCGAGAAGCGAGCGGACTCCGTGCCATTGAGAGATCTGCTTGGCCTCACTAATCAGTTCCCGACCAGCGATCTATGACCTACCTGTTTACTCTTTCCTTCTTTTTGCTTTTTATTTATAATGTGGTAGTACAATAATAACACGTACATGTACAATCATATGTCATTAAATCTAAATAATTATTTAAACTCGAAATGAAAACAAAATAAAATTCGTAAATTTGTTATATTTAAAAAAGCGACATTTATTCATTTATTATAAAATTTGGTGAATTGTTATTGGATTATGGAGATTGAACAACAAAAAATTCTTGATATAAAAAACAACAAAAGTTTTAGTTTATACGATTTTCCATTGAGATCGATTACTACACATAATTGATTATAAATCAAGCACTTTATGTCCTTTTCACTTTTTCTTTTACTAAAAAATATAATTAATTGCTATCTGGAACTATACAGTAATCTTAATGAAAATGTTAGAAAAATTAAAAAAAAACTTTACCCGATCAAGGCATTGACTCGGCGAAATTATACTGAAATTTGCCAATGTTCTCAAAAATCGCACACCAAGTGATTTCGCAGCAATTATGGAGACACGCGGAGCGGTCGCCTCTTTTGAAAGAACATGTCTTTGATTTATTCGTCTACCTTCGGCTCTCAGGATAAGAGTAAAATATGGGCCAAAACATCAAATATTCAACCTTATTAGGTTGCTGAAACAAGCCACAGAGCTTATTATAATAAAATTCCTATAGTTCATGTCCTGATACAAGGTACGGAAACGACTGATGAGTATAATACGGATTTGGCAGGCTCCAACCTGACAGCTGTAAATCAACATAATTCCTCTATTCATTATGATGATGCCTTTGTAAATTGAAAACTTAAAGGACCTATCGTGGAGTCAGCACAATTGTATCGCTATTTATGACAATGAAATAACGGATAGTAAAAAAGTTAAAAAAAAATCAATAAAATTAACCGCTTAATGCACACCTCCGTGACATATACGGGCAACGTTTATCGGCAGAGTGGTGCAGCTCCGTGAACGTCACGGTCACTGTAATTTTATGTCGCAAAAAAAAAATATTTTTTTTGTACCTAAATTGATTAAAAAATGTGCGTTAAGGGGTTATTACATTAAAATATATACTATATTTATCTAATGTCATATCTAAAATTTTATTCATATTATGGTGGTAACTGGCTCCAGGCGAACACATATTAATTACGTTATTTATATCATTGTTCAGAAGGGACAGCATTCATTAAATCGCCATCAAAGGTCCATTTAGATAAGGAGAAATAATCCTACAGACCTCTCCGAATGTTTACCGTAAAACACAACGTCAATTCGTAAAAGCGCATGCATTAATTGGCCAATCAAATTTACTTAAAGCAGTAATAATTCAGGTACACAGGATATGTAATTAGCATAGATGATAAAATCCACTTGAAAAACAATTTAACTTAATGGGTTAGTTTCGGTTACGGTCAAGTTAAATGAAATATTGTTACATGCAATTTAATTTTTACCAAATCACGTGTCACGGACGAAGATCCGTCTTAGTTATCAAGCAAAGAATGACAACCATGCAAGTTTCTAGCGGAAGCTTTTACATAGTAACCGTGATTCGAACTGGGTTACTGGAAGCAAAGCGCAAGCAGCATACTCTTGGATGTTTACAATTGATTAGTGTGTAATGTATTGCAAATATCATGTTAAAATGTTAGCTTTCTTTGCACTATTCACTTTTTTGTGCGCACAAAAGGCTGTTAGTCTGGTTATACACTTCGTTTTTAACATCTTAAACAATAAATTAAGTTATAGTAGTATTCTTCCTTAAACAATAAAAAAATGTTTGGACGTTTATCCCATAAGAGTTCCTAAATAGTTCATGTGATTGTGAAGAAATTTTATTAAATAAAGAATAAAACCAAACACTTATTTCTTTACGTGGCGAGTATTATCAATATGGCACGTGGAATCGAAGTTTAATAGATAATGGAATCATTGAGAGATCTATATACTTATTAGAGATTATCCTTTCATTACGCTCAATGAAAGGATATGTAATAGGTATATAAATTAAAATAAGGTATGGTACATATTGAGACGTGAGTTAAAACTATAGATTTTTCTCAAATAAAACAAACCTCGATGCAAAAGGCTCGAGCATCTTAACGGTTGGTTTTGTTTGAAAGCGCGTCTGCTATATTTCACCGGGGCTTGTTGTCACATGATTCGACGGGGATTCATCTTTAATTGGGTGAACCAGACCCGGCTCGCTCCCTCCGAGTCTGAATCTTTATTAGACGACAGCAAATCGCTGCATGATTAAAGACGATGTTGTGTATTATATTAGCTCTTGGATATTTAAAGATGCGACAAGGTAACAGGTAAGACAAATCCGATTTTATTACGTTTATTTTTAAGGTCGGATTTGGCTGCAGACTGCTCTTTGAGCCCACTGATCGAATACTACAAAATATACAGATTGTACAAGATAAGTACAGAACACGAACACAGCGCCGTTTCAAAAGAATGCTCCAAAAATATAAAAATTTATTTAAAAGCATAATTATCTTTTATGAATCAAAATGCATACGTCTTATGGAAAAAAAAATATCTCGAAAATCTCATGGATATGCGTAGAATCAAGGGTCTGGCAAATTAATTGTCAGTCTTTAAAATAAGTAAAGGTCCTCTTCTTGATCATTACTGTCATATCGATCTGGTATTACTACTGACACATATTAAATATAATAGTCATTAGAAGAGCTAATTTGATTTAATACATAAAATAAGGTAAGTTCAGAATATTGAAACAATAAACCTAAAATCAATGATATAATCGGAATATTATAAAGAATTAATAACTCAAGTTTTCTCACATCTGTCATTGTTACATTAAAAATATCTTAATTGCCAAGGTGGCAAATATGACATAAATTTATTACAAGTCAATGGCTTGTCATATTGCTGGTCGGAACTTCAACTCGGGTTTTTAAAAAAGTTTTTCCACTCAAACTTTAAAATTATATAACAAGAAGTTCGATGTTGTATTACCATTTACCTAAATTTTTATCGCATCTGACACTATTAATTAAGATATACCCTTTATGACCAGTGTAAGCTTTGAAGTTTTAATTGTCTAAAGCGATGGTAAACATTTTAAGTGTATTCTTACATTAAACGGTATGTTTATCTCTAATTCAAATTATACCTGCGAGAGGAACGCCGTCGTAGAGACAACAAACCGGGCCAATAAAATAGCGAAACATAGACAAAATGCTACAATAACATCAGAACGGGAACGAATCGCCAGTTTACGACATGAGCGCAACGACCGACTGCTCTACAAATGAATAAGCCATCTGTTCTAATAGCTACAATTAAACATGGTCGTCAGAGCGTCGGTCCGAAACCCTATTTGCTAAACATTCGAGCTTTAAGAATCGATCGCAGCTACACCTTGTGGCGCATATCTCGGAACTCTACGACAACAACGCGCTTCGAACGAAACGGAAGCGATACTCGGAATTAAACGAGTACTGAAACGAAACTAGTGCCGGTAGTGGCGGCCGGCGGCGCTTTTTGTGCCGCGGGAATTTTTTCGACCAAAAGAAACGAAACGCATAATTTCTCGGTTTTTATTACCGAGAAACAGCTCTTTTAGCGGCATACCAATTAAAATAAAATGCTACCCCTCAATTACTGTGGTATTATAAGAGATAGCTGAACGAGCCTTGTATGAATGGCTGAAGTACTAAAAACGCGCAGTGCTATCATAAGCCGTTAACATCACAGGTAACATCTAAGATAATGCTCCGTGATGGTTTTTTGTCAAATATCAAGTTGCTGTGTATAGGAGAGCTCTTATAAGACTCGGTTGCTTTTTGCCTCGATGCGATCGAGTAAAGCATGCATATATGGTGAACTGTCATAATTAAAGATAATAACGAACGGCATTCGATACTTTTTACGGATACTCGGAATCGTCATAACTTAATGTCAAATTGTTTGTAATGATAATTGAATCCCAATGCTTTTCATTGACTTAAAGATGTATCTGTGATTCACCATCAAATTAGGCACCAACTGAATATTGAAGTGTTGTTTGTAACGTTATGTAACCGTGACAGGTCTAAGTTTTAGATAATTCGTACCGCTTTGATAGATCAAAAATTCGGTGACTACCAAAAGTATGTTTGTCTATGTCATCTGTTTCGTGTAAACATTTGTGTTGTGATAAAGTTCTGCTTGCTGAAAGATAATTAAGATTTTAATTTAACAAAAATTTCTTTTGTATATATACATAATAAATGAAAAGAATCAAAGTTCTACCTTTTTTATAGATATCAGCTTGCCACTTTCAGCAATTATCACCGCTAACACATTGCAGTTTTTTCTAGTTCGAAATATAACCACAACGACCGTACGCCTTATTCATTCGCGTCCTTGATCTTTAAGGGAATCGAGCTAATTGCTCTTAACAGGCTCGTAGGTACGTATGCTAATCGTTCCATCAATGAATGCAACACAAAAACCATGTTTACAAACGTGAAATTTTAAATATGGCATTTTCTTATTTCATTCCACCATATTGGTTATAATCGGAATAGCTTTACTACTTTATATAAATGCATTATACTGTGAAACAAATACTATACTTTTACTACTATCGAAACGTAAGATAAGTAATGTAATGATAAACCGGTAACCGATTGTATATTAGATATTCTTCATTTGAAAAACGCTGTAACTTAAGTGTGAGAGTTCTGCTTGGCAATTTGCCGGCTCCTAAGCCTGTCTGCTTGACCCGTAATTGCCAACTATTTTACTGCACTCTCTCAGGAGTTTTATGTCGTTCAATTCGCCGAGTCCTAATTGAATAAAAGACTTGAAATTTACAGCCGTCATACATTTAACTGGCTCTACTTATTTTATTATTTATTGTACGTTGGACCTACTGTTCAGGTGCGTATTGCGTTCATTATTTCCAAATACATAAACCAGGAAACATTTTTGTTTTTAATTAAAGTAAGTAATTCCCTGTACTTTTACTTCCAACAACTATCATTTATATTATTATAATAACACTAACCATAACCTAAACGTCTATTAAACCTACTACACGAGGCATGTTACTAACAACGCTTTAACCTTTGGGTGAGAAAAGAACCCTCTTGTCACTAGTCGCAATAATGAAAATTCTCGTATTAGGTTGCCTCAAGAACTTATTGAATGCGACGAAAAATGTCACTGATTCATTAATTTAGACCTGTCCAAAAACAAACCGACATTAGCAAGGCGTTCGGCTTGTTCATAAATAGTTATGAACAAGCCGAATGAGTTAGTGTTATAAAGTTATAGAACTTTTCTAGCCACTTTTACAAAACTAATATTCTGACTGAAACAGTTAAGCAACGCGCAAACGCATCGCAATTTAAACTATTTAGTTTATACGAGAGAGAAAAAAAGAAAGCGAGATAGAGAGGATGAAGTAAAGATGATGAAATATAGTACAAATCAAAAGTTACTTCGAGAAAATGCTGCTCACCAGTTGACATGGAAGATATCGCAGATTACATAACATATAATTACACGTATATGCTCAATTTAAAAATATTTTTTAAATTATCGTAATTTGTAATTCTCCAATTTTATTTATACACCGGAACTGCTTTAAGCTTTGACATTATTAAGTTAACAAATTTCATTTTCTTTAAAGCGACCGCCGTGCTGAAGCGGGTTTAACTAATTTTTATCATTAAAACAAGTCAATTAGCGTCGTTATCATCAACGATTGAGTTGATAAGCGCAGTTGTCACACATTGTGCCGTGTCACCTGGCTAGCCACTGGTATAATGTGAAAGGATCCCGGGGGTAAAATAAAACGACACTGCGTTATCAACAAAGTCTTTAAACTTGAGTGCAAATTAATTAAACAATCGCGTTGAGTAATGTTTGTTTTTATGTATATGTTTTGATTTTTGCTTTTTTAGTGTAAAAAAAACTGTGGCTAAACTTTTAGTTTAAAGTCATCAGGGCATTAAAAAAAAGTTTTATCATATTTTATAATATAACTACTTGCATCTCCGAAAGTACCTCTGGCTTTCAGTTTATATCCCAACTCTAAATGATGTCGAAATGCGACTATATAACTAATACAACTTTCGTTTAAACTTTCCCCGATTATGTCCTAGCAAATTCGGTTCACATCAACCCTATATCCTTCACAGGCTACTACTAATTACAGGATCAAGTTCTAACAAAAATATAATATGACCGCATTTTTACATGCAAAACATCATTATTACATCATTATAAGATCTTTTGATCTTCAAAGGATTATTAACTTAAAATTTACCTCTATACCCGATGAATAATTCATATAACTAATTAATAAAAAAAAGTCTATAAACGGAAGTAAAAAATGTTAATTTTATTAAAGTAATAGTCAACTAGTGCTTATCTAGAATTTGTAATGTGACTAAAATTAGAGTTTTATATTATTGTGTGTAAAATTATGTTATTGATATGGACGTGAGTGATAGATACTTCGTTGTATTAAATGTTTATTGCGATTCAAAATATAAACTATGCCAAATATTTAACTATTCCAAGCGCATAATGGATTGAAAATGAGTACAAAGTTAGCTCGTCACGTAATAAAAGTATAAATGTCAAAATTCAGATATTGTTTCGTCGTTAAAGGGCTTTTATAATAATCTAATCGACTCTACTGTGTATTGTAGTAATGTGATTTGATCCTCGATCTATTTGAATTTAATTTTGCTTACGTGAGTGTTGATAATAAATAAAGATGAACGAAGCTATGATACGATGCGGGTTGCGAGTTATAGGTCCCCGTACGCCGCTGCGGCCGCTCAATTTCTCTAATTAATTAGCGATCCCGTAGATAACAGCCGCTGACAAGCTTATTTGTGGCGAACAAATCTTCGAGGCATAAATTTCAGTGTACATGTTCTAAACTTACTACGTCCATGCGAAAGTATTAGCCGGTCCGTTGTGTAACGCCGCCGGCGGCTATTACTTCTCGATAATACACATAACATACAGTATTAGTTCTAGTTATAGTTCCATTAAATGCATATTACTTTTGTTATCCTATTGATTATCTGAGCTAGTAATTGCATTACAATATTTTAATACGACTCAGTCATTCAGCATTGTTGTTGTTGTAATCGGTTTAATGTGTGTACAACGCACTTATATATGCCGTCATTCGGCGTGCGCACGCGAATAGTGATGTTAAAATATCGACCGATGTATCAATGCCGGCTAATCCACATTCTATGACATTTTTATTGAGCACCCACATAAATATGTCCAAATTAAGAGAACGATAATGTCTAATTGCGAATTCACACGGCGTGCAACGGCCCGTACATTCTGGCATTAAATATTCGTGAAAGATTCAAACCAAACGGCGAGCCAACAATTTACATTTGTCACATAAATAAAAGAAGCAAGCGGCCTCATTAGGCGACACCGCGACACACGCGGTACAACGCCATGCTGTCGCCACGACGCGAAGCCGCAGCGCCGTCGTCACGTAGTCGTCATGCTGTCGCCTCGTTGACGCTTAGATGTTGTTGCTCCTAATATTCGGTCATTAATTAGACAAGTACATCGCAATCTCATAGTCGAGATGTTAGCAATAGTGGATTTCGATTTTAACTCTATCCAATTACATTTGAAACATCCATGTCATTGATTGATTATATTGTATTCTTGTTTTTTAAATAAAGAAAAGACAAAGAAGAAGCAATCGAAAGCAACAAAAGTGCCGTTTTTGTATTCTTGATTTTAATCGAGAACACTAACCAATGTATAATACAATAACGAGGCTTATTGCTTATTCCTTTAGAAGTAGACATTGCATCGAGAATTCCACGGATTGTATGATTATACAATCCATGGAATTCTCGATGAGTGATACTCAATATCTGACAAATAGTCCACTCATTTACTTCCCTCTCTTATCAGAAAAAATTATCAACACAACCTAAGCCAAATTTGTGAGATGGCAAGGATATCTCGCGATATTGCTCACTTAATCTTTTTAACGCTCAAAGGAAATGTCGATACATTTCAAAAATGTATTAAAACGCATAATTTATTAAAGCTGCGCTATCGATACGCCGTCCGAGTCAGTCGGACTCCAGTACATTGATCGGGACACCACTATCGGCCGTGTATAAGCATTTGGTCAATTTGTCTACCCCTGTCTCCTTTGCCTATCCTTTATTAACATTTTTGTCCCCCATTTTTCACTGGGATAAAAGTTATGAGGTTTGTGGAGGGCATACTTTTATTGCAGCAATTAAGATATGGAAGTTATAGTCGGGCTTTTAAAGTCGGACATTAGTTTATCGTAAAAAATTTAGTGTGTCCATATTATTTTCAGGTAAAAAACGTCACAGAATAAAATAGATAAAGAATACATCAATATTCAAAAAAAATATGGATCGGAACTTATACAGGTTTGACGTCAAATGATACGACGTAAGAATTTGGTTGTTATTTAAATTATTTTCAGTATTGTCTTTACAAATTCTACAAATGTAAAACCATGTTTGATTTTTGTAAATAGCTGTTTCTTTCGGAATTTACACATTGTACATAACATACAAGTTGGCGTCCTTATGTCTCTACTATTTTGCTTTTCGGTGACTGTAAACCAAAAGCAAATCTCATGTAAGGAAAAAATATTCATACTTTCGTATATTTTAAGACACCCGCAGTCAGCCCATATAATCAACTTTTTCCTAATTAGGAATCAAGTTATAGAAAATAATTACATTAAAACCACGAAGCATGCGCATTAAGGCTGACAAATGTAAAAAGAACTCTCTAGATGCGAAGCCGCTACAGCAACATTCCTTTTTAATACATATTTGACCTAAGTCCAATGCGCTTCAATGAGTTCTGAGTAGTAATGAGCTACTGGGCATCATGCATTCATTTCATACGACGGCGACAGCTATTCTCATGACATCGAAATGTCACAACCACGACAAGCAAGTTGCTTGTAAGTAGGAGAAGTATTCTAATGAATGTGGCGCAGTTTCGGCCTCGAAAATTATATGACTGATATTGAAAATCGATTGTAGATAAATATAACATTAGTTTGTTATTTCTAATTTATTAAATAAGGGCTGTCAAAAGTCAGATTAATAAGGTCGCTTTTTTAATTTTGTACCATTGGGTCTAACCAACCTGAGCCTAACCGACCTTCATAGTATAATAATCATATCATAACTTTATTTCGATTCTTTCGTGTTAAAAGCTTAAGAGATTATTATAAAGGTCCATTCAAGTTTATAAATATAAAACCATAATTGATTGTCCAAATCACATATGACTTTATTCGTTGGTCAATGTTTTCACACTCGATGGAGATACCATGAAAAATAATAAAAACAGTCTTATGCATTTAATTAAGTCTCATCTCCTATTTGAAATCAATTCTCAATTAAAGTAGGAGAAATTTTTTATAACGTATTTTGAGTTCTATGTATTGTTCCTTTTGTAATATTAATAGGAAAAGATTGTTGACCGTGTGCAGGAAAAACAACATTGTTTGTTTACAGTATCGGTCATCTTGCAGAGAAGAGGTATCTAGAAAACATAAAAAGAGTTAATTCTCATGCAATTAACAAAACCTAAATAAGTGACTGATTCGTTGTAATTTATCATTCGTACTATAAAAGCATATATAAAAGCAGCCGGAAACATCAAAGCTTGGAAAACAATCATTTCTTCGAGATTTGGTGCAAACGACATTTGAATAAAAATAACGACAACACTCCGCCACAAAGATCGTGTACAGGTCATCGCTTAAATAAATCAAGAAGTAACAACTAATAAAATATTCTTTATACACGGTAACGGTCGTGCAATACAGACGCCGGCTACCGATTCCCTGAAGTCGTTTGGAAAGCAGGCTGTGATTTGCAAGGTCACGCGTATAACACGGATGTTCCCGATATTGAAATGTACAGACGTGCTTTATTCACCTACTTATCAACACATGCGATTTGAAAAGATCCCACCGATGGGACACAACAGACGTCAAAATAAACCTTACTCTATCGCCGCAAGCCTCCATTTACCTCGACGAAATGGCCCCGTTTGATCGTTGCCCAATGCGACAGTAGTATGAGAAACAAATACTCATATTGAATACAAAATGGACGAACGGTACGACACATCGTATGGTAAATTCCGTATTGCGAATTATTAAATTATTTATGCCGCATATCGCGGTGCGCCGGCCGCCGAACGCTGAACCACAATATCGGGAATCCCTGTTCGCTACTAATGCAATAATTTGGCGTATTTTGCAATCGCGTATTGAATATTGAATGGTTGGTAAATAGTTTATGTTCTCGGCGTGGATTTCAGCGTACGTGATCCGGCGGCGGCGGCTCGTTGTGAAATTGCACAACACACGGATAACATTCGTTAACAAGTGGTCGTTCCGAATAAAATTTTATGTTCCAGTTGAGTTTAGATTTGTATCGGATAGGCGATGGATCACTCGTTTCTGTTTCCATGATTACCGTAACTGTACGACTGTCGACATCACGTAGGAAGTTTTAAGTTTGGCTATAAAACGTTACTCAGTTCTAGTCTAGTGAATGCGTTTACAATGTTGGTGTCACCGAATTCTTATAGCATGAGAAACATACTATTCGAAACATAATGAGTCACATAAGTTATACAACATTTTGAGTCAGTGTAATCAATTTCCTTGCAAATACTAACTTCTCCCCCATGACAATTTCTTTGTGAACTTCAGTCTTGAATCTAGAGAGAATCGAAAATGTGTAAATAAAAAATATTGATGTCGCCGTCATGCTAGGAGTAAAAATGTAGTTTTAACTCATATCATTTACCGGTATTACTATGACGAAATACCTCTCTTTCCATAATAGGCTTCTTATTTCTTATTATTAGTAAGTTTTATCCCGTAGAATTTTGGTTACACTCAAGTTTACATTTCATACATTTGGAATATTAAAAATATTCAGTTGTAAGATTTTTTAAATTCGCTCTTTCCACTTCTTGCGAATTTATACAAACATTTAACGATAAACGCTCATGACTTACTTATAAATGTTTATAGACCAAAGCTAATCAAAAAAAAGCCAAACACTGTCAGTAAATGAATCAAAAGTTGTACAAATAAATGAAAAGTAAACAAAGTAGTGTTCATTTAAAGTTCTAAAGGCTCGAATTGCACTCTGTGGATAAAAACCAAAAGTACAACTTACTTATTGTAAATAATATTACTACTGTTGACATATTTTACAATAACTAATATATCCCACACTATACATGTGATAAACATGTCTTTGTTGCATAATATATGTAGACGTGCCTAATTCTCCTATTAACATTCATCTTAACAGACAAATTGTAACTTACACCGTTAAAATTAATTCGTACAGTTCCGGCAACGAGTTTCAACAAATTATTATTCCGAATGTAAAAATCGATTACTGGTTTTATTGCGAAGAAGCACGACATCGCACCTCGATGAGTTAGATCGAACAGTCGTGATAACGCATGATTGGCATATTTATAAAAACGTATTGGCTTTCTAGTTGAGTTTCATGACGGAGTAAGGAATATTAAACCGAATTGAATTCTCCATATCCATTGGCGTTAATGTTGTTTGTTCCTCCTTTTGCAACTTGTCATAATTTACAGTCTATAACAGTGTCTCTTGAACGGATACAATTTATTTACAAAACAATAATAGTTTACCGTATTGATTATGGTCACATGTTCACAAGTAGTGTAAATCAAACATACGAAAGAAGTCTTAAAGCTGTGACAAATATTTATGCATACGTGTCGAGCCGACAGTATGTATTTAGAATTGAAATAGAAACTACTACAAATACGGTTGTCAATCATGAAAATAACACTAAAAATGTTGTCAATCATGAGAATAACACTTGCAACATGTAACGGCTGTGTCGTCAGAATGACGCACTACTAATAAGCTAATAATAATTCCATAGTGCATATCAGTTCTAGTTACGGCTTATAGTTGGATTGACCTCACCGCCAATCAATTCTAAACGGTTACACCAAACGCAAAATTAACAAGCCACTATTTCGGTACCGGGAGAGCGGGCATCGCATGCGATATCACTCCAAAGCGAAATTGAAATGATTTAATTTCCGTCGGCGGGCGTTTGTTGGGGGGTCGACTAACCTGCGGTTATGGATGGTTGCGGCGAGGCACTTTGTCATAGCAACATCGCGTGACCTTACACTGTTGACTTAATGGAGTGAGCGTGAACAAATTCGTAACGAAATCCTGTTATGACTTGAGTGTATTAATAAACACTCGGACGATCGCGACTGATTTATGAGTTCAATTTGTTATTGCATAATTCTTCATGTCATACAATCTTTCATTTTTATACAAGTAAATCATGCCTTTATCATTAGATTTTAATTAGAAATTGTCACGAATTTGCATGCAATTCACTTAATACTAAGCAACTTTCGTTAATGGCCTAGAAAACCAATGGCACCGAATTTCGCCCTCCTGCGGCACCAGGAAGAAAAAGGCAAAACAAACTAATCCGAACAACATACGCCGCTGCATAGAGAATGTCATTATTGAGACCTCGATAGTAGTAAGTTAAATTCTTAGATTGCATTTTTAAAGTGGTAATTTCTTACCTCTCGAAGCATAGATTTCTTTCACAGAATGTGGCCAGATAGTTTAATCTATTTCTAGTTGTTCTATCGTCAAACCGTAATGTTCAAGGGTACCTTTGTTCTGGCGGTATGTTACCAAACTAATTACTGGACATAAAGATCCTGGATAAAATAAAAAATGCAGCGCAAAGCCCAGCATATCAAAACACAGATTGGCTCCCAGAAAGTTCTATAAAAAAATAAAGTTCTTAATAATAAAGTGGCAAGAATTAAAGAAATAAATATTTTCTCAGATATTTTCTCAGATATATTCAAGATTATTTCAAATATAAAACCTTTATTATTGACCTGTCATAATTTGCATCAAACTTAATTTAATAATAGTTCCTTCGTTGCTATCTTCAAAATTATAATAACTTTCCATGTGGTCCCCGTCGATCCTTCTAAGAATGCTATTAAAATGCGCACGCAAGGTTAACTTCATCTTTAGAAAAATTCTCCAAGTTTAACTTAATTATAACGTTCAATATAATTTCAAATATTATAATATATACTTTCTACTTATTTTATCAATGTTGAACCTCAGAAATTGAATTTGCGTATAAGCCCTTGAAAACTTTAGCGTTTGGATAACATCATTGAACAAAGGTTAATACGTAAATTTTATCTTATTCAGCGAGAGTTTGTACAAAAATTATGTTTTGTGATAACAACATACCTTTTAAATGAAACCTAACCTAAGACTTATTTCGTTTGTCTATGGTATTACCTTACTTATGGTATAACCTTGTTATGACTGGTCCACATATTTAGCAGTTTCATATGGTCCATATATCATATTAAACCTAAAAAGAAACCGGTTTTGCCCTTATGTTAACAGCGATTACTATGCAATAGCAAACTTCCTGTTGCAAATTTATTTTCAAAGTAATTAAAAAAGTTATCACGATTCTTCTCATTATTGATTTAAAAAAATCTTTAAATTCAGTCGAAAGGTTACAAATCCCTATACGATATAGAAAGCTTTAGAAAATTCAAAGCGCTCATTTCGTAGACACTCAAGACGATTCCAAGACACGTTACAAAATGAAAATACACAATGCGTGGTATAAAAAAAAGGAAAATATCGCGGGGGTCCCGCGAAGTCAGCCCCGAGGCGCCCGCCGGGGACCTGGGGCCCGTAATTGAAAATAAAAGGCCGTAATAATAGAATTTACATTACGTGCTTTTCAATGATAAATTTTGCCTGCTGTCTGTTTTTGTCACAGAATGAAATTGACTTACACGTAACGACAATGGCGCGCAGTGCACACCCTCTAATTATGTTACACGTGTAATTCTAATTTTTTTTCTTATTACAACACCATGCTTTAGTTTTAGCATCTTTCTTATCAATTGGAATAGTTACCGTCGTGGAATTACAGTATTGTTAAACTTTCAAACACTAACCCTTTTTTGGCATTGATAGAATGAAGTAACAAGACGGGCGAGTCACACGTCTGAAAGTCAGCAACACTTATTCATCATAATACAGTACATAGAAACTGCTTGACTCTGCGCTATGCTTGTCACCCAAGGATTTATGATGGTTTTAGGGTTCTCTGTGGCCCATAATTACGCTAACGATATTTCCGATCAAACTGGAACGCATCAGTGCTTATACATTAGTGCTTGGCGCCAGAGTTAGATAACATTTGCATTTGTATATTGGGCATGTGCTATATGTACTGCGGTATCGTCCCAGGTGGATTCTACAAGAGAGTCTACCATTTTCCAATCTAGCGTTGTGATACCAATTTTTTCCTTATCTTATCTTATCTGGACTGACGTTGATGCTTTTAGCCTATGCGGCTTTATAAAGCTTCATCGGATCACCGAATCCGTGGAAATGCTAGTTTCCACGAATTGGATATTTCCACGAATTGGATAACACCAATTCTTTACCTAACTTTAAAAAATTGGGCGTAGGAAACACGCTTTAGGATTTCTTACTTGCGCTGCCGTGAATAGGTCTGAAGTAGTGAATAAAGGCAATTTAAGATATATCTGAAAGTAGTCTGCGTTAAAAGATATTAATTTTGCACTAAAACCATGGACTCTGCTAAAGGTTCGAGAGAATTGAATTGACATCGAGAATTTGATTATAAGTTATTATATATAGTGATGAAATCCGTAGAAATGGCTTCATTTAATAATGTAACCGAGTACATAGAAGAAATCATTGCGTATTATAAAGTGTTTAATGTTGAAGCCTATACAAATCTTTGATGCAAACTGTTTCTATCCAACCTTGGACGTTACGTACCAAGCGATGTTCCCATCAGAACGTGTTTAAACGTATCAACGGGAGCACATAAATTCTCAATATATACAATCACATACCTAAACGAAGTTCCCAAACATTTGTATGCAGATATTACGGTAAACGGCAGAATTGTTTCGTGCTCCGTACGACATTTCCGTACAATAGATTGGCCGAGGTGGCGGGGCTAGATAGCCGCAAGTGAGATGTAAATGTGCGGCGCTGAACGCGAGGGTCGCAGGTTCCAGCCACATTGTGCACGGGGAACAACGCTACCGATTTTGCACCGCCTCAAATGTTTCTGGCGCTGTTCTGAACATGTTTACTATTTTAATAACTGAATTAAGATAAACTGATTGTAACTGGATTTTTTCTCTTTTCCCTCACAAAGGAAACACGAATGGGAATAACTTTTAGCGGAGACAAGGTTCAATTATTGACATTGGCTACTTTCAAAAATCAAAAAAGGATAAATTATATAAATCGTTTACGAAAATAGTAATCTTTTAATGTTAAATATTTGTGTGTGTTTGTCCTACTTTGAAATAGAATGGAATTGACATAGGGAATTATGTAACTTTTACTGTAAATTAACTATTAGTAAATAACTTGAAACGTTTAACTATATTTTGCTTTGAAATAATTACATTCGATTTCGTTGATGATCCATAAAAATGACTTAATCATTTAGAACAACTTAACATCTCTCCGTCATGGACTAAAACAAGTATTATTATTTCGGATAGTATTCTTTACATTGAAACATGTTTTCCTCTATGTTAGTTAAATTGCTGCGAATCGTTTTCATTTACTGAATACTTCAAACCTTTACTCGCGGATTTGGTTGCGCAGATTTAAATTTTTTACTTAACTTTTCATCCATTACATATACATAAAAGAAACACAGACCACAGACACACTTTCAGATCTGGAATATTAATCGGCCAGCAGGCAAAGCCCGCAAGTTTGCTTGCGTATATTGCGCAAAGGAGCCAGTTATTCATTTTATTTTATAACTTTTGGGATAAAAAGTGGCTTACGACACACTGCATCGTAAAATACTATGACTACTAGAAAAATCTGTTGATAGATTATCATTTGAAAGAAAAAGATACCAAAAAAACTCAGTTTCGCATTAAAAAATAGGAGTGGAACAACTATTGTTGTTTCTAACCGTGCCAGATTGTTAAAATAAAACAAGTACGACATAAAGTATAGCTAACACAACTTCCCAATTTCTTAACGACCCATAATTTAGGTACAGCTAATAACTCTCAAGATTAAAACCTCGAAAAACATTAAGAATGTAATATAAATATTTCTGCTTATTAACACAAAATATCCATTTCCATAAAGCACTAACGGAGACATCGACCGAACGGCATTAATTCCGAAGTGGGGCCGTTGTTTTAGACATTCGAGGGCCTTTAAACTGCCTACATAGTTTTTATGATGGCATCGTGTGAATCGGGACGCACGATCCGTCGGGTGTACGCACTCCGCATGTCTTATTATATTGCTCGACGATTAGAACGCAATATCAGGAGGCATTCGATCATCGGCCGTTGCATTCGTACGTTATGGGTGCCAACTACGTACGCGTTGAAAGTTGCACAACGTCAGTGCCGTTTTAAATTCGAAGATTGACGAATAACGAAACCTGTTCTACTAATGAGATACGTAAACGTATTGTCAACGTTGCGGTGGAAACATACTACTGTAATAAAATTTTAGAGCGTGAAATAGTGTGTATAAATTTGTTATCTGAGAAAGCAACTGAACGTTTGTCAATTCCGAAACAATGATAGTGATTCACACTCATATGCAATAAATATTTCCGATGTAAAACAAAAACGATTGCCTTGGTGACTCGTCAAATTCAAATTCAACAGAATGTATTCAAAAAGTAATGGAAAAATATAAAGAAGTATCAAGAAGAGTGATCTGTTTAGCGCATTTACTAAGCTATTAGCTCGTCGTCGTAGAGTCGTGGGTTCGATCCCCACCTATTTATGGCTGTCGAAAGCTTTTATACACAAGATATTTGTGTCTTTAAACAGGGGCAACGTTTTTTTTAAAGTAATAAAAAAAATATAAAGCCACATGCGACCGTAACAAGTAATGTCACATCCTATTGCTATAAACTCATTCAAATATATTGGTACAAATTTAACCCTTTATCTTTATAGACGATAAAAAAATTAAACAACTTAATCTAAATAATTGCTACTGTACATAATAAATAATTATTCCTAAAAACTGGAACGCGAAACCTTTTTACGGAAACGGTAGTTAAAATATAATTTAAAAACCACAAATATTTGTTACGTTACATTTATTTCCATATTATTATAAATATTATTTCACAAACACCAATGTCAATGGGCCCCACGGAAATAGCAAATAATTGAAAAAAGATAAAATACAGCTTAGTCAAGAAATACAACTGAAAATAAAGCATTGTGACATCTTTCGTCCATAAAGGATGAATCATGACCTTATGGCGAACTTTAGATTTAGCATACACTGGCCATGCCATTTGATACAGGACGTTCCAATTTCTTTAAAAAAAAAAACAAATCCCATTCCATTTAAACAAAAATATATGACTGTTTTAGAACAATAGTCATGTTTATTACAAATAATTACAGAAAAATATAAATGTACGAAAATTGCAAACGCTTTATGTCTAGAACAATCCAATAACATTCGCTGAGAAATCCCTTGCGCTATGCGTACTGCATAAAATTTGTGGTTGTTTAATTGAGATCATATACATTTTATAATATAACAGTCGTTCCTTGTAAAGATCGCCCTGTATCTAGCTGTGCGGCGACTAAAGTAGCAGCTACCGATCATCGAGCGAAATATATAAATCGAGGCGTTATCATCTTCGGTGATCACCGCCGACGGCAGCCGCGGACGGGAGGTTTGCAAAATAAATATCCATCTCCATACTCAACGCAACCCGGGCCACAAAGTCACAGCCGCGTCAACGACGTCTGCTCGCTGACAGCGCAGCAGCGTTGATCTATAAGTCCTTATTATTATTTGAACGGAATCTATTGATCCTGAAGGTGTGGAAGCCGCGATCCGATCCGGGAGAGATCATTTTGTTCGACTGGTGCGACCGCTTTTGAACTAACCTGACGTTACAATGGCGACCGGTGACGGCAATGATTTAAAATCTGTTAACAGGACGCTCCTCTTTTTAACGATTGGTATACAATTTCCATAAATGGTGCACCCAGATGATCTCGGCTTACCAAATAAATTACGCATTATCGAGAATAACATTGTAGCGGAACTGTTGAGCATAAATATATTTATTATTAATCACCGCCCCCGATCCGTGCCTCCCCAGTGTTGTTAAATGTGAACAATGACAGAAGGATAATACCTGGTTGGAAGAATGGGACTGAAATCCCCGCCGTAATGAACTCCCGGTTCATTGCTCCCTATATTATCTCGAGTAATTATCTCCTAGTCTCGTACCCGTAGACTGAGGCACTTCATCAAGATATCGACTAATGCAGTACTTATATTAAATCGCGCTGTGATTTATTTTCGTACGTGCCAGGTCGTCCGTTTTCCCTTAAAATAACGTCGTTTATAAACATACACTTTCATGAAAATGATCACTAAGATTTTTTTACGGGAAAGGGCGTCTGATGACCCGAAATAGACTGAGAGACTGATACCTAAACTAAGCTTAGGCTTAGCTTAGTTTAGGTATCAGTCTCCTAAATTATCTTGCATTTTTTTGTTATTACGCTTATCTCTGTCAAAAATGATGTGTTGAGAAATAAACTAATATGTTTATTAATATATTTCTGTACCCGATAAATACGCTAGCAACATTGCTTTTAAAGTAGTAGTGCTTACAGATTACAATTATAAGCGGCATTGTTGCTATATAAAAGATTCTCTTGTCTTTCTGAGCGAATGTGAGCCAAAGACATGAAAACCAATTGAAAACTAGTTCGAATTCGACCAACCTTTTATGGGACGCGGCCGTAATCTAATTTTCTACACAAAGAATAGACCTTGAGAGCTGATGCCATAATGTCAACATCCATTTTTAGAACGGTTACACCGTATAGAGTAATAGATCGCAAGTAACCACCAGTTATATTGGATCAAAGCCCGTGGCAATCGTCGGTGATAAAATAATGACTGGGACGCAGGAAGCGCAGTTATTCGCAACGAGCCGCCCGCGCATAGGGGCTTTTAATCAACACTTTATTGTTTAATGACCCCTCGTCCAACTCGTAAATTAAAAGGGTGACGGCTCGGGCGAACCCTATTGACGAATGTAATACGCGAACGGATTCGGACTGAATACTCGATGATAGATAATATCGGGCCGACCTAATACGCAGACGTTTATACGGACCCATGTATGTAGATCATATCGGGCATGAATACTTGTTATGAGTGGCGGATCCTGTTTCGCGATGAACATGGAAGGACGGCTTTGGGATTCTCGTGTATATCTAACAGGCTAACTCGCTTTTGCTTTTTAATCATGTTAAATACGTATATCTTCGTCTCAAACAGACCGTTACGGCATGTCAGCGATGACGAGTAAAGTGGTAGTTAATTTTTTGCAATGCAAGAAACTCTACTTAATATGGCGCATATAAGTTTTGTTGTTCATTACCGATACATTTTACGTCTAATATTTTTTCTATAATGTAAATATCCTTGCGAAAAAGGTTAATTTCTCTATTATATATACGAACTTCTGCTTAAATGGGGTTAAAATGTCCGACACTTACGCTTCAGTAGACAATCGGCACCCCAAGTTAAAGTACAGTAAGACGAATAAGGTAAAACAAGCGTTAATAACGAATATGAGCAAAGATTAAAGGTAAGTAGACGAGGCGTTATTACAAGTAAGCCGGTGCGGGCGTCGCGTGCGCCCTGCGCCTTAAATGCCTTCCACTTGCCTATGAAGAAAGCATTGGAGTTGAGAAAAATTGAGTGGAAAATTTTTAACGACTTCAAGACACAACACGACGTAGTAACATAACTCTTTTCAATGACAATTAAATAAGATATAATAAATTTTATACGATTTCTTTCATTATAAAGTATGCATATAAATATCGTACATTACCATGCTCTACAGGTAATTGTCATGTGAAAAATAAATTGGTTTTGTTTTACTTTGATATAACCAAATGAAAACTTTTTCATAAATTAAATTGCTCATCTTGTGATATGTGCATCAGAAAATTAAAATGTTTTAAATGATCACCACAGGATGGAATTGAGATGATTTTCATAAATAAATACAATAAAAAATATATCATAGGTATCGGATATTTATAATAAATGGGAACATTAAAAAGTTTATTGATATATTATTGAAATATATATTCTCAATTTCTTTCATTCAAACGTAGTCTAAACTGACTCACATTATAAAACGACACAGATACAGATTAAACGAAATATAATACAACGATAGACGATTAGAGTGTAAAAAAAGAATATCGACACGCTACTCCACGGATTTCGCTCACAGTATTAAAGGCATTTGATCCCTGACTTTTAATGCTTCACCCCCGGCATTAAAATTATGTGTATATTTGTATCACGCTCGCGATTGTAGGGCCTCAACGGGTACTAGTACGGTGGCGGGCAACGAATCGAACACCGCCCGTCAAGGTCTTCATCATATAAGTGTGCATCGCTACGTCTATACAATGTAAAGTAATGGAACTTTTACTCATGCCAAAAAAGAAGTTATCAGCACAAGCTTAGTATGTATCTCATACTCACTATCATCAGATACATTGCTAAATATTCACATATCTGAAACCAAGTTTCCTAATATATATATATATATATACGCATGTGTGTTCATGTTCGTTCATAAACTTCTCAGAAACTACCAGTCGCATTGCGATAAATCTTTTAGTATTTTTCAAATTTAGATTTTAGAGATTTAAATTTTTTTAGTAAATTTCAAAAGAAATCAATGAAATCACAATTAGTTAAATAGAATAAGCATTTACCATTAAACCAAAATGTGATAAAAGCGTCATGTAACATTAACTCAAGACAAAGACCAATTATGTCTCTGTTTTGGTAAAAATGTTATTATGTTCTCATGTACGTATGTATATTTATTTTAACGCCATACCTTATCAATTCTTTATTAGTTTTGTAGAAATTAGTTAATTTAAATAAAATTAAAGAAAATGAAAAAATATTAGGTAAGCATTATTATTTTTATTATTTATTGTAAAATACTTTAAATAAGGGTTACAAAGGGCGGGCTTAATGCCTGTAGGCATTCTCTACCAGTCAAACCGGGACGTGGTGATAAATTGTGATTAGTGTGTAAATTACATTGAAAAATAAAAGAAAAAAAAAGAATATAAAATATAAAAAAAAAACATATAAAAAACATGTATATAACAAAATAATTTTTGATAAATAAATAGTATATTAATATTTGTCTGTAACCATGTTAACATCAGGCACAAAAACACACTAAGTCCTACTTAAGTAAAATTGACGGATTAAACGCTACAAAAAGTGGTCTATTTGGGATCTTGCGAATATCCTCAAGCAGAAATTCCAAAGTAGTGTAGCCTGAACGGTAAAGGAATTACCATAGAGTTGAATAGGAAGCCATTTAAGACTAGAACAATACTGGGAGATATGATCATATTTTCGAAGTCCAAAAATGTACCTAATACAGTTACTGTATAGACGCTCTAGCTTATTAAGAAATTCTTTGTTCAAGTCTAGGTAACACACGCCTGCATAATCTATAATAGGTAATACAAGGGATGACACGAGCATGAATTTGGTCTTCAGAAGTAAAAAATTCTTCAGACTTCTGTAACTTGCTTTCCGCACTTCAATCTACTCAGGAGACTCAGGTTCTTTATAGAGCTTGAGAATGGCATTACTGAATATTTGACTAAAGGCAGACTTGGCAAATCAACTTTAGCCAGTGGTAACATTATTGCTAAAACCACAGGCAAAAGTGCCGAATGCAATATAACCTTCTAAATTTCCTTCTTATTTATACTAGTTTAGGTTTGAAAACATTTTGTTTTGCGTTTACCACAAAGATACATGATAAGTTAGTTAAAGTTTGAATCAACCCTAGTCATATTTTGTCTGCGTTTGTGGAACCAACATAACAGATGGCGAACTAATTCATATTTAAATGTGGTGACGCGCCGGAAGAACCGTTCATATATTTCCACCGACTGATATAAAAACCACAACGAAAATCGATCATGGGTGATTGTATCCGTATATAGATTACTCACACCACGAACAGACGTAGAATGTCTTTTTTTATTGCAAAGCAATGAAGTTAACACCGGATGTTATTTACAAATTATATTTAAATAGTTATATATCATGTATTGTGTGTAAATTTCAGATCACAAAACCAATTTTCTTTGTACCCAATGAATATATATTTATCCTGAAAGGGAAACATTTTAATTCGTAAATAATAAAATAAGTTCCCTTATTTTCCTTAAGTGTAACGTAACTTAAATAATATTTGTCTCATTAAAAATAAAATGAAAAAGAATACGAACTCAAACTGTAAATTCATTGTCACTCGGTCCCTAACAATAACATTTGCTTTTGAAACTATAGAATGGAAAATATATAAAAGCATACGGCAGTACTTTCGAAAACTTCTTCGGTGATAGAGCCACGCATTAGGCCGGCACGAACCGGATAAGTACAGATTTCGACCTCACAGAACATCCGCGTAAAGTCGAAGTATTCATCTTCTGCTGGCCAGAGAGGTGGCCGGTGGCCCACCCCCTTCTTCGTTTTCCAGTCTCACCCTCCCTCTTCTTGCCTTTCCTCCCCTTTCCTTAATTTTCCTCTTCAAAACTCACACCTTAAAAATCAGCAACACACTTACAAAACGTTAGTTTTTTTTACATTACATTTACATTTACAAAAAAAGAATACTGAGTTGCTACAGTTATCGCATTGCATCGGTGCAGTTACGCGCCAAATCAGACTTTCGAACTACTGTAAAACTTTAATATAACCGGAAGATTCGTTTAGCGCTCCATCAAACGATGTAATAAAAATTCAAGCGTAGAAGACAGAAAAAGAAGACCGCCGCCGTGAGACTGTTAGGAGCGCTGATAAAAGCTGTAAAGGTGCGAATTCAAAAAAATGCATGTGTAAGAAGAAACTGTTGGCCCTTCAAATGGATTTAAGCAGGACTACGGTGAAAATGGTGTTGAATGAAGACTTACGGCTTCGAGCGTATCAAAAAACAAGACATCGTTTGTATGCGCAATTAATGGTCCTAAAACTGAAAAGATTCCGCGTTTTAATAATACGATACGCGAGAAAAAAACACAGTGACATTCTTTTTTGTATGATAAAATGTCGAGGAGAGCTACAATAAACAATCATCATCAAACATCCTTTTGTTTATTGTAGCACACAACACAAGTTATACGCCCACATCAGTGAAGAAGCGAACAGCCATTCCGCGTATCCAGCGAGCCATTTTCCATCATGACTCATGGTTTGGCTGGAAGTGTCATATTTACATATATATTTATATATTTTTGTAAGAAAAGCGTAAGAACGAACGTAGTTGTTTATCAAAATACAGTCCTCGCAAACCTTGTGGAACCTCATTCTTATATCACGTTCAATAACAGACACTAGGTATTCCCGTAAGATTCTACGCCAACTCATAGAGCGAAAAGCACGGAAAACACCCAACACGATGACTGGTCCTCCTCCAGTCCAAACTTAAGTCTGTTGGATTATAAGATATGGAAAGATTGAGAAGAAGATATGGAAAAAATTGGAGGAAAAGGCCTGCTCAAAACCTCCTCTGGATTTAAAGTCCACTCCAGGCTCCCTTGATCCTTTGATCAAGGGTGCCTGGAGTGGACTCCGTCCACATTCATATGGACGTCGTCCATGCTGCTGTAGTCGATAGGTTGAAGGCTTGTATTCTAAATCTCGGGGTTATTTTAAATAAGCTTAGTGTTTTAGTAAGTTCCTTTTGGTATGGTTACTTTAAAAATAACTTTTTAAAGGGTTACTGTTGTGTTACTTACCATGTCAGTTATTTCACAAAGGTGAGTTTTTCAATATGTCTTTTCATGTATGTGTTTATTAACGCGTTTTTAATTTTCTAGTGTGAGGTTGATCCGATGTAAATTTCGTTGGTATTATACCTTGGTATTAAGGAAAAACTTATACAGCACATATAGAATAAACATACAATTTATTTCGTATTTGCATGTAGAAGTAATAATATTATTAAAAAAATCTTTTCCTTTTGTTTTGGGTATAATACCTTCGCATGCATACGCAGAATAACTTACCAAAATTTCATCGCATTAGCGCAATTGTTACAACAGGAGAAGGAGCAGAGAAATGTCCATTATTATGTATATAATATATAGATATATACCAATTGACAGATTACGCTAATATAGGATTATTGCGGCGAGTTCTCCCCGCGTCAACGCACAGCATGGTGCACAGAAAGAGTGGAGCCTTAATTACTCGATACTTGATATCGTTCATTAGTACAGCCCTAAATTATTGCGCCGAACGAAATTCTTAATTATATCTCTTAAATTTCCAAACAAAATGTTGCCTCAAGCGCCGCCAAGGCAACAAAATGATATGTTTGTAAACAACGAAAATTTTACCGTTAAGCGTTAATTATACATTTTGATAACAGATTGTTGAAGGCGAATTTAACAAAGGTTTGATTTGTTAATTTGATATTTTGGCGAAACTTACCTGGATTCTATTTTCATTACTTTGCAGCGGCAAATTTGTAGGGATATTTTTCCAATCAAAATATTATCTCCTCATCTACAAGTTACTGACGAACATCACTTCCGTAACAAAACGGGGCATACTAATTATACAGCTCATAAAACCGAAGTTAAACGCTTAAGTAACGTGTTAAAAGAGGAGCTCATCGCCCTTCCAATTAGATGGATAATTACGGTGTTCAGTTCGGAGTTATTAATTTAATAAGTGGGGGAGGTCGGATGACAACGTCAGGTGCGGAGCGTGTCGTGTGTCGCGTGTCGTCATCATATTTTCACGCTGCGACCTCACGGCCTTTGAACTCCCGCCGTTGTTTGTTCAAAATGTTCTAGTATCAAACATTACAAGGTCAAAAGGTCAATCAAATATTTCGACGGATCTTATATCGATTTAGTATTAACTTAAAATGAAATGCGGCTTAAGAAATATTTATATATTATGCAAAAACCCTTTTACATATAATATGAATGTATAAAGGGTTTTTCGTCTATGCATGTAATTATATAATATATATAGTAATAATTTGGCAAACTTAGACTTGATGGCAAATAATCCTCGCACATTCTATAGAATGTGCGAGGATTATTTGTTTATAAACACCTTGATAATATAGTATAGATAAAGATATATAAAATTATAAAATAAAATAACGTAATATAGTTTAACAATTCTTATTATGTTTAATTTTAATTTTTTTATTTAAATTTTAAATTTCTTTTTGTTTTTTTTTATTGTTCTTGTTTTCCGTTTGAATTTATTGTAATATTATTTAATTGTTTGTATGCTTCACTACTCCTGTAAAGTACTCATGTTGTGACTGTCTATTATAAGAGATACAACGAAAATGTACCTATAGTCTACATATATGTATACTTTGTTAATTGTATTCTCCATTTGATGGTCCTTAATAAATAAATAAATAAATAAATTATTCAGTCATTTTCATTGATTAATACAAATGTACAAAGCGGTACGCAAGGCGCACGAAATGTTAGCGATGTTGATTTATACATCGAGATGTAAGAAGCAACCAAGACTTCTTTCATAAAATTTTAATTCTCTAATTCACCCCACGGCCAGAACGCAGTCAGCGTGTAATTACAGTAAAAGGTCTTAAGCATGAATGTTATGACGGTGTTTATGAAAAGTATTTCAGTGTAAATATAACGCCGTATTCACTTCGCCTTTCTCAACGCCTGAATGGTTACCACACAATAAAAGGTCGGAAAGATCTTTTATAAACTCAAAGCTTTCTGCAGTTTACTATGGCACATTTTTCTTTCTCTTTGCGATCATAGCTAAAAGCTAAGCTAAATAGAATTTTCTAAACATTGTTCAGTTGCTACTTTAATGTAAACTAAAGCATTTTTTATAACAACAACAAATTAATTTGATACAATAATAAAATATGTAGTATGTATATAAAATAACATTGACGTTGCTGTATTTTATTGTTATTAGCATCAATTATAAATTGTAAATTTTTCATTGCGATAGTACTATTCCGTGCTTGTACATACGCACAAGTCGACGTTTCGACATTTGACATGATAATAATTCGAAGGGAAGAAGTCGAATTTAATAGCAAGTTAAATGATACGTGCCCTGATTGGAAAATGTATGCTTATTCAGGTCGAGCGAGGCCGTGTCCCTCCCCGCCCCAGCGCACGGCTGATTTGAAATGAATGGTAATAATGGCCGAGCATCCCGCTCGCATCGTTTTGTATGATTATTCCAGATTAATTATTTGTTGGAATTTCGTTGGCTAATTTTTCGGAACAGGGTTTTTCCGCTTTGACTGACGGTTTAATTTTAACTCGTCTTGGGGTGATGTTGTATAGACGCGATCGAAAAAAAACTCCACCCGGCTTGCAAAAAAGTAGCGTTTACAGGATCAACATCTATTCATTTGTTTAGATATTACTAAAAAATTCGAATATATTTCGCAACTTCTGTGAAAATCTATTCGATTAGTTTAATTGTTCCATCAGAGTCTTTAATTTTGACTTTAATTTTATATAGACCTATTTCATGCAATTATCGATGTTAAGTTGTACCATTCTTTCTTTATATCATTTATAGATTTCTCAGATGGATAAGTAACATGAAATACAAAAATATAAATTTGGCAACTACTAGATTTTTAGAAACTCAAAGAAAGAGAAATTTAGACACTGAGTATCTTCAACGATTTAATGAAAAAGGTAACTACTTCTTTTTTTTACAAAAGCTTTATTATTTTAAATATTCACTTGTTGGTATATTAACACGGCGAAAATTACATTATACAGCAATGGCCACAGCTATTATGACTGGAAGTGTGGCTCGCTTTGTACCTTAATACACTACATCCTTCTCACTCAAGGAGCACTCCAACATATCTCACTCAAGATCGACACATCGGAATAAATTTTCCGTATCTTGAATGCTTCAAAATAACTACAGATAGATAGGGTTCTCTATTACACCACGTCAGGACGGTCCCGAGGGCCAGTCGCTGATGCGAATATCAAATCGCTGCCGCCCCTAGACTCCATAACGCTCATCCATTAGACGGCGGGGAAAAGCGAAACCTGTGTCCATCATGTGCTATTAACACGACCCGTCAAAACTTTCCACGTAGTCCCACTTATTGATTGCTGCTAGGCTCCGCTACGGGCTAGTAAAACCAAATTATATCTCATTAAACGTTCTATTTTTCTGATTTACCATTCATTTGGTATCGATGCGGATTATTCAAGTAAAAATCGATTTTAATAGCAAAACCAAAAGGTTGTTTTTGTTTGGCGTATATACAGAATGTTTGTACTCTCTACTGGACTGTCCCAAGGGGCCTGAGCTGGCACATTCTGACGACTGAACTAAGTAGAAAGATAGAACAGAATTAAGCGGGCCAATTATCCCGTATTGGATTTATTGGTAATCTCTGCACGAATTGGTGCGAGGGTGCGAAGCGAACCAACTTTTGATGATGCCTCCATCGGTATTATGAACAAAGTTGTTGCAATTTTTATGTCGGAGGATTTATTGTTTCCCTTCCTCTTGTTTCGCTGGCTCTTTGTATGTTGGCAGATAAATAAAATGTATCGAAGCGTAGCCTTACAAATAGATCGATCTTTTATTAATGGACTTTTCGGATTAGCCAGCGCAGTATGATCCATTTTTTTTTATTAATTACATAAAAACAAAACTGCTCAACTCATCAATAGTATACATTTTTGCGCAAATATTCTATCTAATTTATGCATATAAACTAGATTTACCTATAAGTTTCTATTATATTTTTAATCATACGGAAATAAATCGTAATTAGTTATTTTTTAATTTGGTAGAAGTAGAATTTTATGTCACATTAAAAAATTACACAAAGTGAAAATAATACTTAGTACAGGAGCATTAAATTAAAGGAGTACCTCCATTATCATTCATTTTTGAAACTAATAGCGTTTATAAAAATAGCTATAAATGATATTTAAAGCTATTTTTATGAAATCATCATCATCTTATATTTTATATGATTCCATAAAAACATATACTAAAAGCTTATTTTTATATTTAAAGTTTATTCTAAATTATGTTTTCGTAATTACTAAATTATGCTCGTTATAAACGTTCCCGGGTGAAAAAATTATAGGACGTAATAATATCTGTATATGTACATATACTAAACAGGC
>DWHO01000009.1:0-38749 GCA_018247575.1 Eurytides lysithous rurik | reverse complement strand
ACTTAATGTACATGTTACAAAAATTCTGTAGTGTGTTGAAAAAAAAAAAAATTTAACAATACATATCTAGCAATTAGGCGAATGCCAAGAAAATACAAATGGAACGAAAATTTATAGAATATAATGCAACAGTTACTTTAAAGTAACTAAAAATACGTTAGAGTTTAAAAATACGTTAGTCCCCGAATATTCATTATAAAGGACCTATTTTACGGGTTTTCTAGTGTATAACTTTAATTGAATAAAAATCTTAGTATATTTATGGGAGTAATAAGAATTTTCAAACAAATTTTACTTTGCTTGCATTATAGCTTCACGTAATGATATTATTTTGTATAATGCAACTAGTGTAACTATAAGTCGATACTTACTGTAGTTTTCGTCTGCCTTACAACCAGGTTGAAGCATGCCGCCATTTGCAAAAAAATCGACATTTCCGCTTCTTTCAAGTTTCCCTTTTTGTAACGCGTTGGTGTGAGTAATGTCTACTAATTTTGCATCGCTCGGATCGATTTTCCTTGTTGTATCAGCCGTCGCAAATAAGGGCAGTGCTGGATCAAGTCCTGTCATAAACAATCGCAAATAAATAAAATACAATACTTCGTGTTGATAGTGATCAAATATTTCAATTAAAGCAGACAGTGTTTTTTTAGGAAATAAAGTCAAGAGCGGGTCGTTCGGTATTCCAAGGTATGCGACACGCCTGTCCATAGCAACACGATACCACATAGAACGTGCTGTACTTATAGATTTAAGATGCTATATCTCTATGCTCATTTATTATACTAGCGATATTGTCCTCCAATAAGGCACTACTGTTGTGCTTATATATAGTACTATATATAGTTGATTACTGGTTAGCAGTAACTGGCAATATGGGGTGGTATTAGCCCAGGCGAACTCTGCAAAGTAGTCCTCGCAACTATTATTGCGTGACGTGCTAAAATCTATAAACGAATTAACAACGGTTAAATGATCACATATCACAGATAGTAATGCCCTATGACTAATGCATTAGTATATAGGATACTTTGTACTAGTTGGTTAATCGTGTGATATTTTGAAATTAATAAATTAATTGTACTGGAATTGTAGATTTTGACGACATTGAAGAAACGTCTCTTTATTTCTTTTTTACTCTGTATAACTCATTGATGTCGCCGCAAAAGTTCTAATTAATGCTTAAGGATTTACCCGTAATGCGTTCCAATTTGCCCGATTTCAAATAATTGGCTATAAATCCAGCGACATGAGCGCCAAGACTGAAACCAATGATGTGAAACCTGGACAGTTCAATACTGTAGTTAGAGACCATATTGTCAATCAGCTGGGCGGAACACTTCCCCGTTAATTCCGTGTTGAACGCAGCTTGCATATAGCAAGGCTCCAGTGCCAAAGGATTGTAATCTATTGAGATTATGTTATAATCACAGCATTCCAAGTACGCTGAAATTCGAATAATTGAAAAAAGAAATTACAATTTTCATTTTATTAAAATTGATATTTGTGAAGTGGCAGGCGCTTTACAATTGTACGTTTATATTTATTATTTATGTTGTATCGTATAGTTTCAATCAATAATCATTATTTTAATAAACAATTCGTTCAGATGTGTTAACAGTAATAAGAACTTTATCGTTATTTCATTGTATTTATTTTGTGACATCTCGAAACACCCTATGATAAACATTATTATCGGAAGGAAATGTTTTCGTAAAACATGTATTTGACGGTGTTACGAAGATCATTCGACACTTCCTTATAATCCTTATCTGCTCCAATATTCACTCAAGTTTCAACTAATGGTAGCTCATATAGTCACATGATTAAGGTAAAACAATTAAAAGATGGTTGCCACAATTTTATTACAACAATCAATTGTTGTTGTGTAATAATTAAGTATGTATTCGATGAATAGTACAGTAAAGTTTTCTTCAACACGCATTTTTTCTATTGTACAATATATGAAGGTTAAAATAAACTTTTCGTTTCTACAATTTAAACGAACTGCTACCTAGGGATTAGTTTTCGCTAACCTGGTCTAATTTCCGTGTTTGGAGAATAATCTTTATGTCCTGTGTAACCGTGAATAAGGACTTTTATTGGTGCATTTGGGACCCATGATGCGTTTTTTATTGAAGCTGGATCCATAATCTTCAACTGGTGTGGATTTTTTCTATTGGCTCTGAAAACAAACAAACGACATTAAATAAAATATTAAATAAAACAAACGACATCATTCTGGCTTAATAGATAAAAACTTATTTTCTCGTTTCAAAACTTAGATGGCCATTTCAATTGTCAAGACAATTAACCCTCATTATTTAACATTTAGTTACGTTACACTTACCATCATTTCTCGTCTCTTCCTGGGTTAACCGGGAGAGAATGTAAGTAGGCAGAGGCAAAAATCTGCTCTTTATAATCCTTAATATCAATATTAGACTTTTATGTCATTTACCTTGTGTATAACCAAAACGTTATATTTTCGTTAGGACAGTCTAGAGGAGGTGTTACACAATTTCCACTTGCAAAGCGAATGCACGAATCTGAAAACAGTTATTAATTTGGTTACATAAGGTTTTTTTAAAACGTCGTTAAGTAATATGTAAATAAGCTTCTCGTTAATATAAGCTTATGTAAAGATATCAATTTAGGTATAAAAATGTATATAGGTAAATAAAGTATAAAAAAGGGAATTAACTTTACGTTCAATAGAAAAAATTTACAACAGTAATATTTGGTTTGTTTGAAAAGTGTTGTCACATTTGTAGTAATTAATATAGATTGTTTATAGTTACAAAAATTGTAAGCGTTGTTAAACATTATTGAAAGCAAAGTAACATACACATTAGTAATTATTTTTTTACGTGTTCAAAATAAAGAAATTATAAAGAATTGGTAGAATGAAGAAAAGACTTAATCATGCAAACCGTCGTTAACACTGCTAAATCTGGGTTTTTCTTCAAATATTCAAAATAAGTAAAATGAAATGTAATTGTAAAAAATGAAATTTTACTTGTATGTTCAGATACAGTAGGGATATTACTTACTCAACAAAATACAAAAATATACAAGCACTAATAACATTTTTGAAGACAGTTTATTGCCAAAAATAGAAACCAGGGATTGCGCTACGTAAAACAAGAACAACTTGTACCACGACAGTTCGTTTATTTCTCCACAGGTTCGTTTTACTTAAGAGTACTGTTTAGACTGAGTTACTACTTTCGACGGTAAATATATTATCAACGACACCGTTGGTTACCGTAGCTTCATGTACATACATAGTTAAAATGATACGACTCTTCAATGGCCTGATAAATTGCGTTTATGTAACATCGTATTTCCTACTTACCTTGAGAAATAGACTCACCCTGAGAATAATGTGAGAGATTTCTCTAGAAACGTTCGACAAACTTATCTGCTATTGTTGATGCGAACAAAAACTTTGGTTCGATGATAATGAAAATTAGGTCAAATTTACATATGAGATAAAATTATTATTCCTAAACATTTTTTTTATTCAGTTAGAAAAATGTTTTTTAATTTACCCAAAATTTTAGATATTTAAAACTATCTTTATACTGAATATTTTTTAAGTTTTTAAATAATACAGCATAACTGATAATATCATTTCGAAAGGTGTACAATATTTCACACTTTTTAGCTTTATAAACTGTAAATTTTTTTACTAGGTGCATCGAGGCAATCCTTTACCACATTTGTGAGTTTATAAAATTTTAAACAAAAAAAAAACAGTTGTACAATATCCTCTTGACTTAATTTTTGTCACAACGACTTATTTTCGATGACATCAATAAACACACGAGATATATTCATGGGGACAAATCTATGCACAGACACAAGTTCAGTCGACTTCAAATGTAAGCTGCGATTCCGTTAACCCGTACATCTCAAATTAAAAAAGTTGAACACTAATCTTTTATCACTTTTGAAAACACATTGCTCCAAAAGTCAAAAAATTAAATATAATTTTTGTACATCCTTATTCTTTGACTGGCTTTTATTTGACTGGACTCCTGACTGCAAAGCCAAAGGACGTGGGTTCGATTACCACCCAAAACAAAATATTTGTGCGATGAGCATAGGTATTTGTTGTGTCTGGGTGTTATTCATCTATATAAGTATATATTTAAAAATATATAAGTATGTATATCAGTTGTCTGATCACCATATTACAGGCTCTGCCTAGTTTGGGATCAGATGGCAATGTGTGAAATGTCCCATGATATCATTATATTATTATTATTCTTTGTTATTGTTGTATTATAAAATAATACTGTATCACAAAATAGTCGTTTATTCAGCTTAAGTTTCTAAATTTATCTCTTAGAAATATTTGTGTATTTTAGTTCCCCACTAATATGCTAATTGGTATAATAGTGAATATGTAATTTGGTGTCGGTGCTATGCGGTTTTAAACTTTTTTAATTATACTTAAATGGCGGGTTGCTTATAGGAATTACCAACAACCATTTCGCGAAAACATTAATGCAGATAGCGCGTTATTTTAAAGTATGATTATAAAAGAAGTCTAGACAAATCTGATAATATATATATTGACAAAAAAACTAGTATCGTGAGATAGAGATATCTGAATTTTTGAGATCATTATATATTATACGTATCGATCATTATACGTATTACATACGGTTACTTGTGGATGTCCCCAGCGGTGGTTTAGAGGAGTCGTATTAGCATGCATCGGTTTGTTTTGAAAATTCCCTTCGTAAACACACTAAGAGTTCATTACACTACTTTTAGTAAGATGTTTCCAGATTTACAAGTTAACTGAGGTGTCATCGACGACTACTATTGCAAACCCCTTACCGAGAGTAAATCTAACGCAAATTGTTCGCATAGCATCTGAATTTCTAATTTATAATATAGGTTGTATTTATGAACGCCGTTTTATGTTTTCATTTGAGTCCTTAGTGTAAGGTGACGCAAAATTTATAGTGGAAAAGTACATAACTGATGTGCTGAGACCATTGTCAAAGGGAAAAAGGGAGGTCAAATCTGAGAAGTCGTACAGTCACCGTATCAAGTTAAAATGAATCGTACCTCATATACATACATTTAACAAGGTAATTGAACTATAGCGATGTTATTATTCAATTATATAAGTATTTGAACACTAGAGTACTAAGTGAAAAAACCCGTTAAACCAAAATCAAAAAGGTTATTATGATGATAAAAAAAATTGCTATTAGGTGCGACGCCGAAATAATCTAACGTCAACGAAAGTCTAACGGAAGTATTTAAATAACAACTATCTTATCTGAATTTAAATTCAAGCCTCGGAAGGAGTAGGTAGTGTTTTTGATATGACACCGGATAATCGTCGGTGTTATTTGATAAAATGTAAACTGGACTACAATCTTTATTTGCTGAAATAATAATTTCTATGGTAAGGTAATATTTTTTCTGGAAAATGTGTACAGTAAGAATTTGGCAATTTTTATAAAACTGTTGACGAAGTTGGTGCTAAAAATAACAGTAATAATCAACAGTCGGGCTTGAGCTCTTAATGTATGCTTGGATGTTTAGACTTATTCTCTGGTTTACTCATCCAATTGCAATGAAAGTAGCCTGTTGTAGCTCTCGGTTTACCATCAAAAATGTGCAAGCACCAGTGTTTTATTTTAATGGCCAACGTAGCCAGTAAGATTGTGTTATATTTATAAATCTCTATACCCATCTGTCTCTATCTCTATAGATCTTATAACTGTGCACAAGTGCACATCCAAGCAGTTTTAAACTCGTAAAATTTAAAATACTGTGTTGGAATATGGACGAATTGATCAGAGTGTCCCTTTATTTCTTACAAAAAAAACAATATTTATAGATGCAATTGAAATTGAATATGTGTTAATTTTAAATATAGGAGCTCTAACTTGATCCAATTTGATAATTTGCTATTAATCAAATGATATTGGTGGTGTTTGGGGTTTAACCAATACCAACGATGGGAATCCTGGACAGTTAAATACTGTGATTAAAAAGACCATATTGTCAAACAGTTAGGCTGAATACTCCCTAGGTAAACATGAAAAAAAATCCGAAATTGCAGAAGGATTTTTTGTTATTTTATACTATATTCTCTAAAATTAATATGTTTCTCCTGATGATGGTTCCTCTGATGATCGCATTTTTGTTTACAAAACTTCTCTGATAAAATAGGTTTTTTATTGGCTGATATTAAGTAAACGTGTATTTAATGGGAAATAGAAGTTGTCTTTCAACACGCATATACCGTTTATTGCTATCACACAATCGAAAGGTGTCAAATATTTACGCAACAGTTTAAGTTAACCTTCTGTTGGTATCAATTGAATGCTTCTACGATTCTTGCACCATGCTGGCAATGCGGGCTACTAATTAGGGAGTTACTTTCCATGTTCGTTAACTAGACGTATTTTTATGTTCGACGAAAAACAAATACATAAAAAATTAATAAAAGTCGTTTCAGCTTCGAAACATAGAACACCAGTTTAAGGTTATCCAAGGACTGTTCATCCAAATAACGACAAAAATTACTGTTTCCTTATGACAGTAAAGGTTCGCGGTTCGGTAGTTGGTTTGGTGGAATAACAATTCTGATATCTAGCAATTTACGACGGATTCTTCCAATCCCCTGATCAATACCTCGGAGGGTACACGATGAAGTAAACGTACATCAAATTTGGGACGGTATATGTAGACATTCAGATTCACGACTAATATGCAAGTAGCAAAGGGCAGATGTATTTTCCAAGCAATTGTGTCATTTTCCTTATAGGAAAATCGCAATTGACACTGTTATCGGATACATTGCCTTCTGTTTTCTATCAATTGACCGAATCGAAGGAAGAGCTCATGTGGCATGTTTTCCCGAATGTGGCGCATAACTTCAAAATCCATCAAATTCAATTTGGCAAAATGAGCAATTTTGGCGTCAAAAAAAATATGTAAATGATCTCTATCTACTCAGCAGTTTTCAAAATTTCACTCAAGGACAGTTTTTTTTTCTTCAAATCGATCGAAATATTTATGAATCAGAATGTTGTGAAACTACCAAACAGAATTTTGGAATTCGGTACTGGTATTGCCTGGAGAAGACCACTACATTGATTATTCGACTGTGCAATGGACGAAACTGACTTTTAAAAGCTTATGAACAGCGTCATTAAGACGACGACCAAAAATAAAGAATAGATGGAAGGATGTTTTGATTCCGCATATCCTAGTGATTTCAACAGACTTGCATTTCGATTTTGAAGGGATGCAATTCCCCGTGAGCCTACCCTTCACGATGGTTAAAAACTAATCCCAAGACTAGTCGTTGTAAAATTGAGGAATTATTTTGGAGTGTCTGTTTTTTGCGCATGGGCTGTATGTCGCGTGTTCACGAATGAGAAAGTCATCATCTTTCAAAGCTTTGCATGAAATATTTATTGTTATAAGATTTATGGCATTTTTTATAATTCTCAAAAGTTTTATTTAATAATTTACCTAAATAAAACTTCAGGACAACACACTTCACAAACTGAACATGTTGACAACTTAGCTAAAGAAGCACTTACTCATGATGTAACTCTATGGTTTACAGATTCCCAAATGTGCGGGGAAGAAATTGGTTTCGATCTGGTCACATGTTATTAAACAACTTCGGGTTTCTTAAAAATAGAACTATATCAACTCGGTGCAATCATTGTCAAATTACGAGGATGTATATCATATTTTAGTAGAATGTATAAGGATCGAAGCGGAAATATTTGAGTGTATATATAAAATTATTTATCACGAATTAGACGTTGGTGGTTTTATGTTTTGGCGACCGCAATATCTAGATATTCCAGAGCACTATATTGTATTAATGATTTCAACGGTTGCCTCACAATATATACTTTCTAATATATCGTTCATTCGACAAAATCTTAATAATTTTATAAAAATCAGTGACAGACACACAGTGAATACTAGAAATAAAAATAGTCACACACACAATAATAAAACCGCCATTTCGTCTCAAAAGATGAAAAAACCCTTCATGGGCTTTGGTATAATAATAATAATAATGTCCTCCCGACCGATTCCGGCCACGGCGGCTGATCTACAAGAGATTAGCCAGGTGCGCAGGATATATTATAGTGCATAAGCGTTTGCGCAGACACAGGTGCACTCACTCTTCCTTTTACTATCATAGTCCGATGGGACGGATAACCGACACGACCGGAGAGAGATAAGGCGCAGAGGCGGTGATATTAAACCGACCTTTAATAACGACTCCTCCAAGCCACCTCTAGATGGCGTCGACAAGAAGCCGGGACCGGCTTTTTACACATGCCCTTCCGACGCATGGATCATATTACTTTTCAGGTAATCGGGTGATAAGCCCGTAATGTTCTAATCCAACTAAGAAACAACAACACAAAGTCACTGCCCTCCGCGGGATTCGAACCCACGACCTCCGTTTTATATACCACTAAGCCACGGAGGCAGTGTGTATACGGGCCTTGGTATAGGCATATTTAATAAAACTCCACAAAATGTCTTAGATCTACCACTCGGCAGTTTGTTGCTTAAATTTTATTACACTATTCACGAGTTTCTGATAAATCAAAATGCGTGGAAACATAATTGATTGACTCGTATATGGGATAGCTATTACATCGTATTAAGGTTTCACATACTGTAACGATACTTTAAAAGAGCAACTGTTGAGTTTCTGGCCGGCTCTTCCCAACTGACCTGCATTTTGAGCCGGTGGTAGCTTTCTTACGAATAAAATGTAAAGATGAGAAAAGGGCTAATAAAGGCCTATTTGAATAAATATATTTTGATTTTATTTGAATGTTTAAACAGGCGTTATTAAATTTGGTCATCACCATGACTGTATTTTTTTCCTACATATGAAAAAAACCTTCCTTAATGATACAATAAATTAAAAGCAACGAAGAAGCAAATTATATTTAACTCTTGTTAACAAATTGAACAGTGGAAGAGGATTGTTAATCGATAATCTATAGTTACAATTCAATCAATTTAAAGTAATATGAAGTTTATTGATTCATCTAATTTAATTCATCTAATATACGAATAAAGTCCTCGTAATCGACGAATTTCGGCGACGGTGGCCAATCTTCAATTTAAAATAAAACTCTAAATTAACATTTAAAAAATATTTTCATTGTGTTAATGTATAAAAGTAATATAATTTCTTTTAATCTTAGTTAATCTCGTGTATCATTTATTAGAAAGAAAAGTACTTCGTATTTTCAAATACGTTAATAAATAAACATGCAATAAAACGTTATTAGTCATTACATTAACTCCTCGTTACAAGAGTACAAATAAATTGAGGTATGATTTTTGAAGGTTTATTACCGTTGTGCTGAAACTAATTCATAATATCTTTCTAAATAAGAATTTGTGGATTTTATTTAGACTTTTAACACTACTTCACACATCAACTTCAACATGTTTCTATATAACTAAGGTATAAAAGATAATCATTTTTACTTAACTAAGGTATTTTAGGACATCATGAATTAAAAAAAAAAACTTATTTCGTTATTTTAATTTAATTTAATATTCACATAATGTAAAATCAGTCAGTTCTTTTGAACAGAATACGCATTTGGCACTTTGTTCACTACTTAATATGGCTTATTACAATATCTATAACGAAACGGAATTTAAGAAAGATTTTTGTATCACAATATATAAATTGTAGTTATTAAAAAAATTCATACTCGCAATAAAAATGTTTTTATTTTTCAAACTAAGTAACGGTTTCACATCTTCATCTAATTCTGAATGACACAATTTTATGATTATTTTGTACGTTTTGTTTTAAAAATGCGCACTTGTAATTAAAGTAAACTTATCTAACTAAACCCTAAGACTAATGTATCTACATATTAATTAGAAATATATTTACATTTCAAATAGGTACACACTATCTTTTAGCGAATATATAAAATAGCAAAATATGGCAAGAAAATTGAATCTATGAAGACCTTGATACAAGATCTTTACAAAAATTTACACATCTGTATATTTTAAGTTTATTTACACAATGCTCAATATCGACGCTAGACATATTCTTCCGATGGCTTTGGCGTACCATTCGGTAGTCTTAAAGAGGAAGACATTCGACCATTAACTGCATCTGGTAATTCGGCTATATCTTTAAATACTCCGATCATACTTTCAAAATTTGGACCCCAGTTTAGAAAATAATCCCATCCAAGTGTCGCTGGTGCTGGAGAACCATTTGCTTGTCTATATAAAGCTGCACCAACGTGCGGAGATAAATCGTCATCAGATGCAACTAAAGTACTCAAAGAGCCACGAAAGGATGAATCAAAACTTTCGTAGGGCGGAGGTAAAATTGGCTTTTTATTATTATTACCACTATTAACATTTTGTCTTCTTACATCTTCAGGTTTATCCGCACTTATGCTATTATTGTCATACTCGATTTCTGAGCACGTAAAACTGTCATTACCACTTTCATCGTCTGACCCTGTTGAACTTCTATTATCGACGGGTGGAGAATGGTGTCTATGTGTCATATGGTGACTAACTCCTCCCCCTCGTGGAGCTTCACTTGAACTGGATACTGCATCTAAAGTCGATACTAAACTTGATGTTCGTTGTCTAGCATTCATCCTCTCAATTTCTTCTGCGGTTAGACCCACAGCACCAGATCCAACAGAAACAACTTGAGGAACTTGTGGCGCTGCACTGGGTGTTTTTCTGCCTGCAGAAGAACTTTGTCCACTTAACTGTGACATCACAGGGCTGTTTAGACTGCGTTCACTATTGCTATGTAAAACATCTTTTCCAACGCCCCCTGAACTAGAAGTGGTTGCTAATAAAGCACTTTGTAATGGCTTTCCAGATATATCATGTAACGTTAAAATTCTCGGTTGTTGGCTTAATTCGCTACTAGGAGATAGGCGAGCTAATGGTGTAGTTTGATGTTGCCTGGGCTGTGGGGGTGGTTGCGAAGCTTGAGGTAAAACTCTTGGTGGATATCCACTTGGATGGTGAGGTGAATGCCGATGTTGAGGTGTTTGGTGTTTATGATGATAACCTGCAATTGGTGGTGGTGTCGCTTTGTATTTACGAACACCAGGAGCCTCTCTAAAACCTTTGTAGTGATAAACAATATCAATGTCAGACGGTGCTATAGAACTTGCGTTTTCAAGATCATAGTGTTCAGGTATTTCTGAATTTAGATCCATTCCACTTGGGTGGTCATGAGTGTGATGTGAAGTGTTTGTTGAAGGCGGGGGCGGAGGATGATGATCTTCTCTTAAAGCAGGACTCTTACCAACGACTTCTCTTTCTATTATGTCAGGCCGTTGTGGACGTGGTGGATCGATATTCATTATTTCGCGGTCTTTATATTTTTTAGATAATAGTTCAGGACCCACAATATGGCCAACATTTCTAATTATGTCAGCATTTTCAGACATATAACTATTTAGACTAGTTTCATTGCTATGCATGTTCCGATTCATCATACTGTCGTTGGTCCCCGCAATTAAATTTGGCGCATTTAGCATAGCAGGACCACCATTTTGTTTTGAATGGACTATGGTGGTCTTATTTACTGAGTTATTACCCTTTTCTTTCTTTTGCTTACGAAGGCGATATACTATAAACGATATGGATATTGCTACTATTAATATTATGAAAAATACGATAACGAGTGTAATTCCTATATTCAATGGGTTTGGATTTTGTGCCACACCTGCACCAAAGGTACTATGACAACCGGGTATTGTTTTTCCTTTTCGAATTATTTCTTTAAATATTGTTCCATTACCGGTGAATGGTTGCAGTTCGTTATTGATTGAGAAATTAGCTAAGCAACCTTCAAATTTATTATTCGTCGAGATCCACTCTGATTTAATTCCACCTAAAGAAATTACAGTTAGATATGGATCTAAAAAGTCATGTACACCAGCGGCATCAAGCTCCTCGCCTACATTATTGTTATCAACTAACAATCGTATGCTTCTTCCGTGAGAGTATAACGTAATATTATGCCAAATACCATCAGCAACATCATGTTGCTCGGATTGTGTCATATTAACTACAGTGTTTTGCTTCGAGGTATAACTCACTTTTCCACCAAACAGTTCAATTATCGTATAATACTTATCAGTTGCTGAATAAAATAGAACTCCTTCTTTACGATTCGTTTTAAAAAAGAATGTTAAGATTTTAGCCGGGTTATTTACTTTAGTTAAAGCTTTACCAAAATTTTTTCCACTTTTTCTCTCCCAATTCGTACTTCCTCCATAAAAAGATTCAAGTAATTGCATTCTTCTATGTTTTTCAGATATAACATATGTAATAAATCCATTTTCGCTTACGAAAATGGGTTGGAGAGCATTGTTACAATTGGGCGAAATTATATTTTTTTCACATTTACAGTTATTACTTTTCCATCGGTCTAGGCATTTTCCGGAACCACAAATTTCTTTTTTGTAACACGCTCCTTTCTCTGTGCGATCACAGTTAGCTTCCACCCCACGTGCTTTGATTGGATTTGTTAAATTCAGCAACCGCCCATTAATAGAAATACTATGCATACATCCAACAAAATCGTCAGAATGAATTTGTCCGGGTCTTTCTAGAACAGGATCAGCTTTATATAAACCTCCAATGAGCAACGGTTCGTTATTGAAGTTTAGTGTTCTGAAAACATAAAAAAAAATATCTTAAGATGTACACATAAAACAAGAATATATTAAAGATTTGATAAAAATTCTAATTGAATCTTTGTCAATTAAAATAATTTGTTTTTTAGTAAAATACCATTAATTTAGTACGTATATCACACAAAAATCAATATATGTATAAGATACATACCCCGCTTGTCCAGTGTCGTCATCATAGCACGAACTATCACCAGGTTCGCATTCAGTGCAAATGTCACCGTGATCAGTGCAAGAAGTGACGCTCAATGATATCACTCGACCGTTTCTGGTTGCTGTTAATTTGTACCATTTGCCATCTGCTGTATTTACTTCAGAGTCCATTATGGAGACGGAGGTTATAGATGTTCTTGCACCCCCAAAAGAAAATATCGGTTTTCCTCCCAGCAGTTCAATTGCTATAAAATCTGATCTACCACCTGTTTGTGCACCATAATTATATAATAATAACGCATCTGGTTTTGTTGTTGCGAATATAATGGTAATATCATTAGTGGATGCGTCTAGTGCTGGAAATTGCATGTATGATAATTCATTAAAACCAAATGTGGAACTTTCACAGTGTGTTCCATACCGACCGTTTGTACAACTGCATTTATATCCCGGCTTTAAACTGATACAGATACCACCATGCATGCATGGGTTAGGTCTACATGAATCAACTAAAGCTTCGCATTGATCACCACGATAGCCAGGACGACATAAACAGAAGAAAGAATTTCTATCCGAGCTTTCTTTGCAAGATCCTGCATTTTTACAGGGATTACTACTACAAACATCGTCTCTTTCGAATTGGCATGTTTTTCCTTCGCGTCGAGTTGGGCAAGAGCAAACGAAATCATGTCCTTGTTTTCTACATATACCACCATAATTGCAAGGGTTTGGTGAACAAGGATCTTGCCTTTTTTCGCAGTTGTTTCCTATGAATCGATCTGTGCAATGACAAGTATAATCATGACGAACAAGGGGTGATGAAAGTACAAGAGTCGGACTTTCAATAATTGTTATATCATCAAGCACTTTTATTGCGTCCGTACATACACCATCGTTAAGGCAATTTTGAGCAGCGCATGGATAATACGATATAATCAGAGAAGACTTTAAGGCTTTGCTTATTTCAAATTCTTTTGTTTTAGCGTAAGTTTCAGTGTTTTCTTTTTTCCAAACTGCATTATTGCTTTTGACAGCTATAGTTAAATCAAGTACATCTTTTTCTTCATTGATACTATATAATAAAGCGTTTTCTTCCTTTTTTAGACCCCCTTTTAATATTTCAAGTAAATTGCGATAGTAGTGAGTAAGAAAATCTGCTGCAGTCATGTTTAGAATTCTCATAGTTATTGACTGCTCAACTGTAATATTGTCAAAAGAAAAGTATTCAACGCTTATAGATGAAGTGACGTCCTTATGAATACCATCATTGCCAGATACTGAAAATGAGTACCCTTGGCCTGGTCTTACTGCGTTAGTAAATAGATCACAACCTTTTCTTATGCTAAACAAGGCAAGAGTATTTTCAGTTGTAGAATCCTTCACAATTGTGCATTTATAATCCCCAACTACGTCTGGATCATTTGGTTTTACATCAGCAATTTTAGTTATTGGAACCTTATTATTAAAAGCATAAACAAGAATATGAGCAGATCTTGCTGATGGCGGATTATCATTTCTATCTAATACTTTAATGAAAATCGTATAGCTGGATCTCATTACCGGTGTTCCACTGTCTTCAATTTGAATTATTATTTCCAACTGTGGTGTTAATTCTCTGTCAACTTTTTTCATCGTTAATAACACACCTGTATGTTTATGAACTTTAACATAACTTTGATGTTTACCTCCAATGATAGAATATGAGAAAGGCGCTCCATTCGGAGGTAGGTCCGGATCCTTTGCAGAAAGTGTAGTTATACTAGTATTTGGTGGTTCATTTTCATAAATGGCTCCATTGAAATTTGCAACATCAAATAATGGTCCATTGTCATTTATATCTGTAAGGGTTACTTTAACAGTAGTCGTACCCGTTTGTGGGGGTACACCCGTATCAATTGCACCAACAATAAGGGAATATGTTGGCATAGTTTCACGATCCAGTTGACGCGATACTTCGATTTCTCCACTTTGAGGATCAATGCGAAAATCTTGATCTATGTTACCACCAATAAGAGAGTAGCTAAACTGATTATTTTGAGGACGCACATCTTTATCTACTGCTTTGACCTGCACAACTTTTTGGCTAATATTTGCAGCTTCAGAGATTGTTGCTTCATAGAAGTTTCTTAAAAATTCTGGAGGGTCGTTTCCATCTTGTATTGATATTATAACTTGGGCTTCATCTGTATCATTGCCATGAATTCCACCATAATTTTTTGCTAACACAGTTAAAACAACTCGATTTTGCGTCTCCCTGTCCAAATATCGGGCCACTCTAATAACACCAGTTTGCGAGTTGACATTAAAACCTTTATCATTACTAGAGCCAACAAATAGATAATAAATAATACCATCATCCCCACTATCTTGGTCAGTAGCTTGAATAATGCCAACATTTGTGCCAACTTCAGCCGATTCCGAAACATCAAAATGAAAAACTGGTTGTATGAATTTTGGATAAAATTCGTTAACTCCAGTTATGTGCACCACTACTTCTGTCACCGTACGCATTAAAGAATCGGGATTTTCGGCAATTACCTCTAATTTGTATGACGTCTTTTCTTCATAATCAAAAACTTCCTTAGAAAATATTTCACCTGTATTGACGCCTATGTAAAACAAAGATGACATTTCGTTCTTTATATGATATTTTATAATTGAATTCTTAGGTGAATCAATATCAACCGCTTGTACCTTAAAAATAAAGCTATTCACGGGTGAGTTTTCTGCTAAATATGCTTCATAATGAGATTGATTGAATTGTGGAGCATTGTCATTTATATCCGTTAAAATTATTGTGACTGTTGCAGTCGTCTCTTTGGGCTTGAAACCAAGGTCAGAGGCGGTTATATTTAGGCGATATTCTTGAACAGTATCATAGTCAAGAGGTCGGAGTATACTTATTGTACCTAAAACTGGATCAACCTGGAATTCTTTTCCAGAATTTCCAGACGAAATGGCATATCTAATTATCCCATTTGGTCCATTGTCATCATCATTTGCCTTCAATGTAAGTATTGAAGAACCAATCGGTTCATTTTCAGGGACAATCACTTGGTAACTAAGGGCAGTAAATTTAGGACTGTAAATATTTTCGCCTGTCACCACAAACGTTATTATAGTCACGTCTGATTGCGGTGGAATTCCACGATCAACAGCTTTTATTTTTAATTCATAATATTGTCCTATAAAATAGAATTGCTTATTTACAAAAATCCATCCATCGTTTTTATCTACCATAAAGAAAGATGTACCATTTCCACCTGATATATAATACTCTATTTCAGCATTTATTCCAAAATCCATATTATCTTCTGCAGTTAATTTGATAATTTTTTCTCCTAATACGGCATCTTGAGGTACAGGCACAAATTTTTCATGGTCTTTAAATTTAGGCTTATTATTATTAGCGTCAACGACATTTATCGTAACCAAACATTCAGAAGACATAGGTGGTTTGCCGTTATCAGTTGCAACAACAATAACAGAATAGGTATTTTCTGGTGACAAATTAACCAATGTCCTTTTATAATTCATCATAAACTTGCTTAAAATTTCGCCCGAGGCTGGGTCGATTGTAAATAAGTCTGAAGTTTGTTGTAATGAATACGAGATAATAGAATTAGGACCTTGTTTATCTTTATCAGTTGCTATAACCTGGCCCACAAAACTGTTCTTTTTCTGCAATTCCGGGAAATTGAAGCTGTAATATGAGTACTCGAATTCTGGTGCATTATCATTTTGATCTTGTATAGTAATGGTGAGAGGCGTTTCCGATCTCCACGCTCCATCGATCGCAGCTACTTTAAGAATATATTCATCCTGTAACTCTCTGTCCAAGGGTCTTGCGACAGTTACATTTCCGCTGATCGGATCTATTAAAAACTTTTCACCGGGATTTTCGACAAAACTATATGTAGCATTTGCATTTGGTCCCGTATCAAGGTCTGAACTTGTTACCCTTATAACAAACGAACCAACTTCAGCGTTTTCGGTAACATTGACACTAAATAATCGCGTGAACCTAGGAGGATTATCATTTTTGTCCATCACTGTCACGAGCACTGTTGATGTTCCAATTAACTGAGGAATTCCATGATCACTTGCTTCTACTAAAATTTCATAAAATGGTATAGATTCCCTATCTAACGCTATGTTTGTAAATATTTCTCCACTTTCTGTGTCAATTTTAAAAGTTTCTTCGTAGTCGTTAATAAGACGGTATGATATTCTACCGTTTTCATTTGAATCCTCATCATGTGCTTCAATTTTTATTACAAGTTGAGGTGGAGATTCTTCTTCCGGGACTGTAGCATTATACAATACATTTTCTATGATAGGTGGATTATCATTTGCATCTGTAACTTTTATTTCTATTTCTATAAACGATTTAAGCGGTGGATTATCCGAATCTCTAACTTCGAACCATACTTCATACAGGGGCATAGTTTCGTAGTCGAGCCCTTTACCTGTTATAAATACTTCTCCGCTAATAGGTTCTACTCGCAAAGCATCTCCAACATTGCCCCCAGCAACAGCATATTGTAATAGACTAGGAGGACCTTTCTTGGGTGATGTAGCAGACAATCTTGTTACTAAAACTCCTTCCGGAGTATCTTCGGAAAACGTAAAGGTTAGTTTATTTGTAACAGTAAATTTTGGAAAATTTTTGACAGATTTTGGTATTAGTATTAAATCAGCTGTACTTTGTCTTGAATTAATGCCACAGTCGGCTGCAATAATTATTAAATTAAATGAATTTTTGTCTGCATCTTTGAACTTCGTAATACTCTCTTTAGCTTTTATCACACCGGTCTCTTTATTAATACTAAATAGGTCTTGATTTTCTCCTTTCAGGTCGTAAACAATCTTTTTGTTTAGACCAACATCATTGTCTTTAGCTTTGATACCAAATATAAAATCTCCTGGGAGTGTGCGGTCAGAAATGTAAGTCTCATAAATTGACCTTGGAAATACTGGTGTATTGTCGTTTTCATCTTCAACTACAATTGTAACATTAGCTGTTGCTGTTCGCGGGTCTGTAGTAGATGAATCTTGTGCCATGATAATTAAATAGTAAATGTCCCAATCCTCTCTATCTAAAGTTACATTTGTCGAAATAGCTCCTGTAGCCGGGTCAATTACAAACCGCTCGGATTTCTCGCCCAGCAAACTGTATCGAATTTTAGCGTTATTACCAATATCTCTGTCTACAGCCTTTGGTTGTAGTATTATAGTACCTGCGGCTAAATTTTCTTTAACCGTTGTCTTATAACTCTGTCTTTCAAAGTCAGGACTATTGTCGTTTACATCTTGTACTATAATCTTCACTGTACCAGATCCAGTCAGTGGCGGAGAACCTATAAATTAAGTTTAAATTAAAAAAAATCAAATAATTTTAAAAAACATTAATCGTTTATCATATCAAGAAAATTCTATATTACCTGTATCCATTGCTACAAGGGAGAGTGTGTATTCGTCTTGACTCTCACGATCCAAAGTCCGTAGTAAGGAGATTTGTCCAGAAGAGGCGTTTATCTTAAATAAATCAGCGTCACCTTCTTTTATAAAATACCGTACTTGATTATTGAATGGAGGAGAATCTGCGTCATAAGCGCGTACTGTGATTATATATCCTCCATTTGGAGGTATAATATTTTCCATAACATATGCTAAATATGGTGAATCTAAGAATGTAGGAGGGTTGTCGTTAATGTCCTGTATGGAAATAGATAGTTCGGCAGTGTCAAATCTAACATCCTCTTTAGCACAATCTTCTGTTCTTATTGTTAGTAAATATCGAGACTTTCTTTCGTAATTTAAGTTTTTGGCTACTCTTACAATACCACTGTCTTCACTTATACTAAAATCTCGATTTTCGTCTCCAGATGCAATCGAATATCTCACTCTTCCGTTCAACCCGTCGTCAACATCGGTTGCAGAAACCTGTAAATTTAAACAATCGAGTGTCATTTTGCTCACTTAGGCACACGCTATTTATGTCATTCATGGTATCTACTAAATACTTACTTGTAAAACATTCGCACCAATACTAGCGTTTTCCGGTACTGATGCGCTGTACTGTTTCGGATCAAATACAGGACTATTGTCATTTTCGTCCAATATTTGAATCGTAATCTTGCTTTTAGTAATGTTAGGTGGATCTCCTCTGTCTTTAGCTGTTACTAGAATAGTGTAACTAGACTTAAGCTCCCGATCAAGTTTTCCTGTCGCACGTAAAATTCCATCGACGTTTCCGAGGGAGAAATAACCATTTATTTCTGGGTCTGGTTCCATAAAGTACTCGACGTATCCATTTCTGCCCTCGTCCTTATCAACCGCTTTAATTGTCATTATTACTGTATTCAGAGGAATATTTTCGGAGACTGTTGTCATATTCGGACTGACAAATTCTGGAGCCATGTCATTGACATCTTTTAGTTGTATTGTTACCTTGAAGTAGGCAAAATTTAAATAAAAACATTACAATGATCAATAATATTGTGCATTTTCATATCTTTTATAAAACAGTTTTTATTAAATAATAAAGTAATTTATAATACAAAAAATAAATTAATTGAACACAAAATACCATTCATAAACAATATACGTCTATAAATTTCATAACTATGCGCAAAGCAAAGAATTCTCGGAAAAGGTATTAAAGCATTAATGATTTTTAGTAGGGTTGCATGAAATGTAACACTAACTTGTAAAAGTAAATATGCAATCATGGCATGCAACATAGATTCTTCGAAAAGCCCGACGTTTCAATATTTACCTGTACAGTAGAAGACAACTGCGGCTCCGGGGGTTTCGCCAAATCTTTTGCGGTTACTATCAAATTATAGATAGGTGTTTTCTCCCTATCTAACAGTTTGCTTGTGCGAATCGTGCCGTTGGTTGATATCTTAAAATCTTCAGTATCGTCTCCAGATGTAATACTATATACAATTTTTCCATTCAGTCCTGGGAACATAAAAAATAAAAATATTCTAGTACGCTTTAAGTAGATAATTTATAAGTATTTCGTAAATGTAACTAGACAAGCTCCTAATACTTACAACATTCTATCCAAAGATGCAATAAAACAGATAAACAGATTGAATAACATTCTGTTAATTATAATAGATAAGATAGAGATTAAAAATGTCTAATGCGTTACCTGAATCCATATCTGTTGCGCTTATCGTCACAACTGAAGTGTCTATTGGGACATCTTCTAGTATTTCGTTGGAAAAGCTCATTGGATCAAATATGGGCGCGTTGTCGTTAAGATCTACCACATTGATATAAACTGTGACTGTGCCCGAAAGAGACGGGTGACCACTGTCCTGCGCTTGCGCAACGAGAATGTAGTGCTGCGTCTGTAAATAAGATTAGATTTGTATTATATAAAAATATCATTACTTATTTCAATCATTTTCCACTCTCACTCGAGTAACATCAATATAATCTTCGCTAACAAAACAACTTAATATTTTTTTCTACTCCAAGAGCAGCCACAGGTTTAACGCGTTTTGCTCATATGTGTAACCTTACCCGTGTCTAACTATAAAATAATTAGAGCCATTTTGTTGTTGAAAACGAACATCCTAGCATTTAAAACGCGAAAGCAATATTTACTAAACGAAATCATTTTACCTTTGACTCAAAACAAAGCCACAACTGTAGCTTGCGGAATTAATAAATTCCGTGCGGCATTCAGTTTCCATATAATAGGTCACCAAAACCTTCCAGCTATGACAAGCTCCTTCATTCGCGAATCGTGAAGCGAGATGGCGATTTAAAAAAAAAAACATACAGCGGTCCAGGAATCCGTCCTGCGGATGTTTTGCGGACGGCTGCTTTGTCTGACATTGTTCGGGCCTTAATTTCGATGGCGGATCGAGTGGGCAAATGCCGAATATGATGCGCGACGCGAAAAAAACTGTACGGGGACGAAATTAGCAGCTCTCTAGCGGGGTACGCGGAATTGGCGGGCGGTCGGTCGAGTGTACGCCAAATCGTTTTTACTAATTAACGGAGCCGGCTGACTTGATGAGACGAGTGAGGCGGTCGCCGTTTACACGCATGTACAGACGGGGCACGTATGCTAAGATAATTTCAAAATGTGTCGTTGAAGACATTTTGTAGATTTAAACGCATCCATGGTGTTTGGTAAACGCATAAATGGTATTTAGGAGGAGCTGCATTCAAACAATTCCACAAAATTATAGAAAAAAGTAATCGAGGCCGATGGTAAATCCATGTATATTGTGCAATTTAAATATTTGTAAATACATAAACAACAAAAAAATTATGATGATTCATGCCTACGGAGCGATACCTATTTAACGAGTCGTTGTTATTTTATAGATGTATTGATGAGTATTACAATAAGCTGGCTACGGTACAAGGCGCTGCCATAACTCGTTAACCAAGCTTTAAGACGCATGTGAGACTTAAATAATGTCCATCGGCCGTGAAAAGGCGAAAGCCTCGTAAAACACTTTTTGCAGTGCGAAATAGCTACATAACAACTATGAAGCCGCTTCGCAAAAACAAAATAATACAATATCATCATTTTCGTTTTATAATTTTATTTAAAGACGTTATCACATTAATCGGTAAAATTTTAAGCCAGATGCAACAACAAATCTGACGCAATGACATTTCTTCCATCATACTACTATTACACTCTTCTATTCAATTATTTATTTGATATTAAAAACTTTAAACGTATAATAAGATATTCTTCGTCCTAAATAATATTCGTAACTATCACTTAATAATAATAACTAAAATTACACTTAAATCTGAAGTATTTAGGTGATGACGGAGTCTCTCGGGCTGTGAGGTCTAATGGTCCATTTACCTTTTATAATTTTATAGTTAATTCAATATAGTAAATTCCCAAAGTTTCTTTATCCCAATATACAGTCAAATCAATAAACGACTCATTCAAGAATAACCCTTTTCCATTTTTTTCTTTGAACGGATCCTACGTTGATTTGCACAAAATCCTGATCAATTGTCCGTGCTCTGTCACGAACAACAATCGACAAACTCTATTGAAATAACCTGCATAAAAATTTAAAGTCTCATATTTTGTCCTAATAAGCCGAGGGCACGTTTAGTAATATAATATAAAAACATCGATTATCTCCAATGAATATAATAGATGCGGCAGAAGCGGGGGGCTCCTTTTATTTCCCCCTTGTGGTGTTCAGAAAGATTCTCTTCAACGCTAAGAAAGATGCGACCTTCAATGAATTAATGAATATAGGCATTGGAAGCGTTCCGCCGTGGGTTCATCCCGCACAGGCGCAAGCTTTTAAAAACCCGCTCAAGGGCAGCGTCGTCCTTCGTTTCGGAATTGCGCATCTTACCAACAACATGCAATATTTTACACGGCCGGTAATAAATTTCACTTATCCTTATCTTATTTTACGGCCAAAAGGCATTCCCGTAAGTGACTCGAATTATATTTTTTAAAGAGTACGGTAATTGCGACCGTCCTATTTCCACCGAATTGACATAATCTTGCGAATCTTGAGCATGGTGTACGCGCACGTTCAGATTATTTTCGTTTTTCGCCTTCGGAACAATTTAATTGTTAAATAATTTTTACACTAATGACCACTACATGTGATTTGTATGTTGGTTTAGAAATTAGAAAGATGAAACATTTTCTTATTTATGTCGAGTCTAATTTTATAAGTGAATTCAAATATGTATTACGGATCGCTTGAACAGCCCTGCGGCCAACAGCCGCCGCCTAGATCTATGTTAAGATAATTGTATCAACCTCAATGTATACAAGCATACGGTGGAAACAAGAAGTGGACGAAAGCTGTCTGAAAGTAAAACCTACCGCTTCGCTCTATTCATTATAGAGCTTGCTCAATGGACATTTAAATGGGTGATGATGTTGAATTTATTTCTCATCATGAACCGAGCAGGAATATTATGTACTTGTAAGAGAATGTGAATCGTTTGCACAAAAATAAGTTCTATATCGAATAACACGGTTGAATATAACGGAAATTATTATTTTTACAAGTCTCTGAAAAAATGTTGTTTTAGCAAAAGCTTGATAAGAAATTAGAGCCATCAAGACTTGAATAAATATATTATTTATTAAACTCTCGAAGAGCCCGCATAAGACAGTGTCACGTCGTTGCGTAATGCATTAATTTGTTCCGGTTTGAAAGCTAACATCACCAGCCTAATTGCTGGGTGTAGAGATATACCTTAACTCAGAGCTGAACGGTTCGGTGAGTGGCAATATGTTATTATTGAAAAGAGTGTCGTTTACCATCACATACGACTTGCTCATATCGTAATTTCTATTAGAAATAAAGTAGATTCAACAACAGTAATAACTTATTAACTAAACTATTATTAATCTAAGGGATAAATGACCTACTTCTGTTGGAGTTTGTAGTACAATTGAATACATATCATTAGTTTTACTTTTCACGCTACTAAAAATAAAACAATGAAACAACTATGTAAATTCGTAGCGATACGCCTACGCAGTTGAACCTTTTGTTACTAAAACGGAATAAGTAAGTTTACAACGGAATTGATGTGTGACCGTGGTCCTATAAATATTTTATTTGTAAATTCATCCGGCTACATACATATAGCGTTCAACGTCCCGATCCAATATGCCAAGGTCTATATAATAAATAAATATGAGCCGCTTCAATGAGATGTTTTGATTTTTTTTTGATGTAAGGCCAGTTAATCAAAAAAAAAGCGAATGAAATTTGCATTACGTACGTCTATATATATGAAGGTTGCATCCAACAAAAATCGTTATCACGAAATGATAAAAGAGATTTAAGGAACACAATTCTGTAAAATAAAAATCAACAATGGAAATATCGCATACCAAAAAGAGAATGGAACGCGGTCTATCAAAAAACAATGAAACGTAGCTGATCAGAGACGAATAAGACGTCCGTCAAAAGTCAGTCGGTCTTACCTCTTCGTAGTCGAGGCGGGCGGTCAACGTAAACACTCCAGTCTGCGGATTCAGTGAGAACACGTCGTTGGCCCAATCCGAGACCACGGTGTAGGTTAATTGGGCGTTCGGTCCTGAATCCGAATCGGCCGCCGCTACCGCCCCTACCACGGAGCCCCTGGCAGCGTTTTCGGGTATGTCGAACGAGTAAGCACTTTCTTTGAACACGGGCGGGTTGTCGTTCGTGTCGGTTACCTGAAATTGCGTTTGGTTGTCTCACTATTATCATCTTCAACTATAATGTGAATAGATAGAAAAGAACCATAACTTAAAATTTTTAATTTTAAGTTATGGTTCTTTTCTATGTATGGTTCTTATTTTGTTAATAAACAAAATATCAAGGAACATGTCACAGTCGGCCGTCTGATCCTAAACTAAGCAGAGTTTGTGCTATAGTATGGTGTTCCAGACGAGTGATATTTATGTTTATATATTCTAATGCGTTCTTATAAAAATGGTGAACACCCAGACACAGAATAATTAATACAGCTCATCGCATAAATATTTTATCCTGGATGGGAATCGTAACCACGATCTTTGGCTTTGAAGGAGTTCTAATCAATCAAATAAGAAAATAAAAGTGATTTTAATACTACAATAAAACTGAAAGAGGAGAATACGGTCAATCGCACACAGAGACATCTAGCAGCGCCTAATGAGCATTAAAGCAAGCAAGCTGTCAAATGCAGTCTTACTTTGAAGTCCTTGAAATTCATACATGTACAGCCAGTTTGAGTGATTACTACATTGATGTCTACAAGTACTAGCATCAGCCTTCGCTCAACTTTTGCGTCCAATTCCTGGAAGCTGGACACGAAATAGTCTCACCGGCCGAAAAAAGGAAACCGACACCGTCTAATTAAAAACGGATTCTAGCCACCGCGATAAACATCGCAGCAGGCAAGGGCGGATCGCCGGCGGGCAGCCGGCGCACATTGTAAAATATTCCAAACTCAGCTCACGGACGAAGATAAAGTGAACGCACAACGAATTAATTGCGCTATTCGTTATCACCGGCCGTTAAACGGGGTAAATACTTTGGCATTCAGATAAGGCTGTGGAGAATAAGTGTGTTATTCGTACCTGTACTACGATCGTTACGTCCGTGTACTGAATACCGTCTTCGGCCCGCACTGTGACTTGGTATTCAGATATTGTCTCCCGGTCTAGGGGCTCTCTCAGGGTTAGCACACCGCTTTTCGAGTCTAACGCGAAGGGTGTCGTCTCGTCCGACTGTATGCTGAACGTAATGCTACCGATGGTGTCGGGGTCCTCGGCTAGTATTGTGGCGATCTTCTGTCCCGGCGCCAGGTCCTCTGAAGCGAGGTAGGCCGCTGGAATATTCTTGAACTCCGGTGGGCTGTCGTTCTTATCGAGGATTATCACCTCGACCTGCAAAATAAATCGACGTTAATGATCTGAAAGTGAAGAACTTGAGTAATTTACCATATAAATACAAGCTTTACAAGCTTTGAATGAGATGAATGTAAGTCTAATATTTATTTATTGTAAATAAATATCATCTTCGAATAATAATTTAATTTTCGAGTTAAACTAAGTATCTTTATATAGAGTACGAAATCTTATTGTAGAGTTGTGTAAGTTAACCAGATTGTTTTGAATGGCCGTTATTTTAATCGCATAACTAAAATAATCACCAATAATATATACGAGTATGCGGCGCAATTTTTATCTGAAGGATAAGTACTTCCACAATTAAAAATTTAGTAAGCACCGACCACAACAAACATGCTGGCGGGGTAAAAAAACAGTGATATGTTTAATTTATGACGCGCCCACAAAATCGGCCGCTTTAACACAGTGCTTCTTGCACGGGGAAATTAATAATTCTAAAAATGCAGCCGCGGGAACGCGGTCTTCGACAAATGTGTGACTCCGCTGACCGACAGAATGACTAAACGAGCCTCAAGGCGCTCCGTATAAAATAATCGTGCGACGTTTCACGTGGTTTAAACGATTCCGTTTCGAAAATGCTAAGACCGGATCGGATTTGGGATGAGCGGAACAAGTTTCATCGCCGGTGTTTGATTTCGTGAACATCCGTATATTTATTTTTTAAATGTAAATAAAAATTTATGGTAAAAATAAAGTGATAATAGTGAGTAACCAGCAAAATTGTTCACTTCACTTCAGGTTTAATTTACTGATTTCAAAAATGTAATTTAAAAAAAATGACTCCATGTGTCATTTCTTGCTTTCCAGCGTCGACATGTAATTTAATGCGTTTTTTGCAGTCGCATATGCACTGCATTAGAGACACGCAGATGTTTCTAGCGATGCCTGAGGCAGGCTGGAATGGAAGGAACCACGGCCTAACGGAATACTAGCTTTCAGTAGACATAATTATTCTTTTGCATTTCACCTGTTGAATGAAACAACCGGAGTATGCGCTTATAACATTTTCAAAAGTTCTTTACAAGCTTTGATAATACTAATGTTCTCTTGTGACTGACATAAAAAAAATTATATTTAATAATAATACTACTGCAAGAACTCAGACTAGCCGACGACAAAGCGGCGTGGTCAATAGACTACTTCTAGAACAAAAGGAACACCATCTCTTATACAACCAGTTTGTGCTAACGTTCCAAAGACCCAAACGAAACGAACAACAAACGATCCCTAGTCGTAGGGCTTACCCGAGCGCGCCGTTTAATTCTCCCCTGATGAGATGCGTTAGATAAGATTTACGAGCGGAGTTAAGCTTCACAAACGCGGCCGGTGGTTAACAAAAAGCCGTCCGAACGACCAACGGGCTAACGCAGACGGACCAACAAAGGGGCAGCGGAGTAAAAGACACAATTTCGTCATCCGCACTCCGCTCAGAGGAATTCGGGACGCATCGATCGCGCCCGCCGCAGATAAGGAGGGCCCGATTGTAGAGTTCCCTGCCCTCGACGACGAGATGTGCATTTGTTATGATGACTCAATCTTTCCTTTGTAAGAAGACGAGGGTGCCGTCACGGGACACAGAATGACCACTCGACTCGTACATTTCATGAGAGTAACGCCAATTAATATCGATTGTGCCATCAAGTGTGACGTGCTGATTGATAATCATTTTTCCAGACTTTACCGTTATGCTTAAAAAAACAAAAGAGAACGAAGGTTTTGTTTACAAAATTATTTGATTAAGCACACAATCAATTGTTTTAACAATTGAAACATAATGGGCTAGTAGGAAGTACTAGCTCATCAAATGGTTGTAATTAGTCCTTAAAAAGCTTCCTTAGGACAAATTACTATTAAAGGCTGGAAATTCAAAGACCTCTCCAGTCACATAACACTTTTTTTTAAATATGACAAAGTTTGCATTAAATATTTATGATATCAATATTAACATTGTAAGATTTACTTGAAGGTTTTTATATCTACTATCAGTTTTTAATCAACATTTAATGAGAAAATATTAAAGTAAAATAAGTATGTTAAAATTTCTAATAATATGAGAAGTCGATGTCATAAATGGTATATGTCCGCTGTTAGTGCACGAAAGAAGGACATACCAACAAAAAACAAGCACCCTTTAGCAATTATAATACTCAGTAAGCATAGTTTCCCTACCTGAGTTTTCCTAGCCTTTGTGCTAACCTACGGGTTTTGTTACAAACGTTCGAAAAAATTTACGATTTATTGATAAAATCCTTTCACATAGTTCGTCTTGCTCCAACAGACCCCCTAGAGATCGTATTTGAAGTAATCGATTAAGGGAAGAGAAATGACAGAACGTCGATTTAGCCAGATGGACGATTAATCACGTTTCGATAATTGATTATGGTCTACCACTAGATTAATACGGATACCTCAAATATTGTTCCTTTCAACATCGGAGAAGTGTTTATTGTTTTTAAACTATAGTTTAAACGTGCACGATTATCTCGCTCTTTCATTATGACACCGCACTATGACAAAAACATAAAATTTTATTACAAATGATTATACTTGGGAGCATGACAAATTCATGTTCACATACGTTTTTGCACCGTAAGAATCTGAAGTTCGAGTACTGAAAACCGAGATAACAAAATAGCAATACACGTTTTACGCGCTTAATTAAAATTTAAAGTGTGTTATTTTACTCATTAAATTAAACATGGCACTTTTTTAACGCCAGGTTGGTTTATTACTACCACCTGCAATTGTTATTACCGACAGTGGTTTCATTTAAATCTTACCTTAATTAAGTCAATTAAATTGTCGTAATATCTCACATTGGTCGTGATTTATAATTTTGAAACCAAATAAATTGTAACATTTACAAAAATATATTTCATGTCATGTTATAGATTTAATCTTTAATGCCACTAAACGTTCACATGTTTTCTGTACGAATCTACATACATCAATCATACAATACATTGTTTTATTTTATATTATAAACGTATACGCATTACTATGTGTTTTTCTGTATTCAATTTATTTATAGCTTAGTAATATTTACCGTATATACCTTGTCACAGGCATATAATCATAAGCTGAAAGCTGCATTAACAAAAGCAACGATGAGCCGAAACTGCGTATAGTGATGTGCGGGTCACTTAAAGTTACCAACCCAAATGATTTTTGAAAGCTATTACGTCGCCTTTAACGTCAATAACTGTTCCATTTAAAATAACCGAATAAGTAGGAATAGAAGTCCCTTTTTGGGGAAAGCAATATTGCTATAACCTAATGCAAGCGTATCTGACAATAACTTCAGACCCCTGTCTTTTTGGACCAGAGCAATGTAGATTTACGAACATCAATCATCCAAGTCATTTACCTCGAAAACCTTTGACGTCACTCCTTTTATTGCCTCACTTCATTTTATGTAATTTCACCTTGCACCTCGAAATACAATGGGGTATCCTTTTATTTTGTCCATGAAGTGATCAATCATTTTTCAATATTAGAAAATTATCCCCCAAAATATATTAACGTCACATTATTATCGGCGTAATAAAGTGTGCGGTCGTGCCAATCTCCGAAATATTGCAGGAAGGTATAAAAGGATGCACTGCTAACGTATTATTTTGTAAAGTCAATTGAACACAGAGTCGATGTAACAAATTATGAATGTATGCGATAAACTAAATTTAATTGCCTGAGACTGATCCAACCCTATTTTTTATTAAAATTTTGTAACATATCAGTGACACACAGACAATAAATAAAAACTGTAAATATTGACAATTAGATAAGTCAATCTATGATCACAATCTCATAAAAATCGCATGAAATAAAACACAAAAGGGTATAAGTATATAAAAGTACAAAGATATCACATATCGATGTACAAAGAAATTGTTACACAGTTGATGATAATCGTTTCTAAGAAGCAGGTAAGTCTGTTGTTTGCTCCTATCTTTGCGAGGTATAAGAGGTACTGGTGGTTGTTGCCGCCGACGGATATGGTGGCATCGTTTAGGGCTAGACTCTATGTTTAGAGCGGTTCGTGACCGAGGCTGTACAACGCTCATACCGCTATTCCCGCAGGGGTCTTCACAATTATGTTAGGGTGTCAAAACTGGCGTGCATTTGCCTGGTTAAAAGTGTTTAGTTAACACGCATTACTGAATCACGCATATTAACGCACGTTAAGCACTTATTTTCTTACAATAGTTTTAAACATAAACTCATCCAATGGTATAAGTACTTCATAACATATTTCCGGTTATTTGGCCACAAATATTACCTGGTCCATATTAAACCGGGGTAAAAAAAACTTTCTATACACCCTGTACACGCCCTGTACTTACAAAAGCGTCTTCTAAACGTTGCGATTTGAAAAAAATTGTCACCGATTACACATTACAGCGATTAGTAACGGGGTACACGCTAACGTAGTTACCACTTACGAAACGCCTAAGTGCAGGCCTACATGCGCGGCCCTGCCCGTGCATTAGCATGCAGCCGCCGAGTCCGCCCACACCGGCTATCTGCCGCATCCCCGCAAATATATGTAAAATGAGCACAAAAGTACCCCGGATAAAGTGCAGCGATAAGGGGCGACGCAATTTGCATCGCCTCGGGCCTCGCGTTCGATATAGTTGACCCTGTGTTTACCGAAACCTCTAACAATGTGGTGGGTAAGTATTGTCGGCTGAACGAGCATCTGAGATTCCGTGAATACTTTCAATATGCTTAAACTTAACAATTGCGAACACGACATAGTCATTACACAATGCCGTTAACATTTGAATTAAGTACACAAAATCTTTATGCACGTATTTAATCAATCCCTTATTAACAACTCTAAGTTTACGCCGTATATAAATCGTGCATAAAACACTTAATGGCGATAGACTTTTTGATAAGATAACAAAAAAAAGTTCTGAAATTGGCCGAACGAACATAATGGCTTCTATCAATCCGATCACCAAACCAAAATTTTATTTAAAAGACCTAAAAAGACATTTTATCTCATCTCGTCCGAAATCACCCCTTCGTGCCATATGATGTCCATAATGATATTTATTAATGGCGACCATGCAAGGATCACCGCTGCAGGGCGAACACGCCAACATCATCGATTTCTTCTTAATTTGCTACCTGAGGGCACTATCTTCACATTATTGGCTGATCGGTAGTGTACTTCGAAATAATCACGAATACCTTAGATAGTTAAGAAATATATTTCGAATCATTCTTGTGGTGGAATTTTCAAAGAAAGAAATTTACACACCTCTTTAGAACTAACGATCTTGTTTAAAATGCATTTCAGAAATATTATAATACGTTTCGCAAAAAAAAAAAAAGATGGAAACGAAACGGACGTCGAGTTTATTCATTTAGCATTTGCAACATTCGTAATCGGGTAAGCCTCAAACGGGATCCCGGTAAACAATATTAGCTGCCTCGCACCAAACAAATGGAGTACACGAAACGAAATCACGAGTTGGGAATTTTTCAACGTCGCCGTGTGGATCGAGATCCGCGCATTTGTTGCGGCGAGCACAAAGGAGCATGCGATTAACGAACTTGAGCTAAATGGGAGCACATCGCTCTTATTTTAAATGCTGCATGTTAAAACGAAAGTGTTGAGTTGAACCGTTCGTTGTATTTGCACGCAATAAACGATATTAATGACATGTGTTTTCGAATCAAAATGTACAGTAAGCAGAGTTTTAGCAACTAGTTTTCTCGAGCTATTGAATGCTCGTACAACACGGAAATGTTCACCGTTCGCAATCACGCAACGGCATAACGGCGCGGAACATTCGGGACATCACTAATGCATTAAAACATCACTATTTACTAGATCCATCTCTATTCGACCATTAAAGCGGGCCCAGTCATCGCCGCGGAAACAATAGATGCGCCGACAAAAGAATTATAGAGCGCAGTGCCAAAACGTCGGCGCAGGTGTCTAGCGATTTATCGGCGGGCGATTTGACGGTGCGATAACGGGCCGCCCGAGGGGGGTGTTGCGACCGGTACGATTTCGGTCCGGCCGTCGCTTCGGTCATCTCTAACGATGAAACGATAATTAAGATCGGACATCGGTCGCCGGTATTATTTACGCCCGCAGCGTCCTGCCAACCTAGCCGCGAATCGGTCACGACTTTTACCGTGCTCGACTATTGTTGCTCACCCATGTACAGTTTAGTCAGGCCGACGCACCCGGCGATTTATCCGTCTAAATTATCCACGTGCAACACGACTAGATCTGTCTATAATTTAATCTTGTTGACCTAGCCTACGTTGTATTATCATTTTGGGTAATTATACCAAGACATACTGAACTTGTTTTTATGTTAAAGCAACCTCTATGCGACGATATAACTTCTATTTGAATTTGATCAAACGTACTTAAGTTTTTTTAATCACAAATATATTGACACCATTTTGTTCTCCAAAGTGTTATCGTAGTACCTACAGATTTTTATAAAAAAAAGTATAAACACAAATGTTAAAATAAAACTAGCGATAATCTAAACGTACTTCATTTAAAACTCTTTTTAAATTACTTACTTCTGTCCAGTTCTTGGCGTTTATTTTTAAGAAGCCCTTGTTACATTACCAGCTATAAGTTTTAATCAGATTTGTTATTCCACAGGCAGGAAAAGATTTTGTATCAATTCTGGTGATAATCACTACGTAAAACGTGTAAAAACATGGCTACGCGTATTAGATATGTAATTCAAGAGTATGCTTTTTGTTAGCACTTTAAATGTGAGGATTCCAACGGCGAAATAATTCCAATACGAATTATTGTTTATCAATAAAATAATATTGACAGTTTTACAGTTTTTGTTTAGACATTTGTTGCCTATGGAGCCTAGTGTTATAGGCCCGCGCTTTACACATCGGATATCGTGGGTTTGATTTTCGCGGAGGGCAATAACTGTGTTGTTGCCTTTAATTTGGTGAGGGCATTACGGACTACGGACACTCAATTGCCTGAAAACTAAAATGATACATGCGTGGATGGACATGTAAGAAGTTGCTCCCGGCTTCTTACCGACTCCATCTAGCGGTGGCTTAGAGAAGTCGTTATTAAGAGGTCGGTTTAATGTTACCGCCTCTGCGCGTAATCTCTCTTCAGACGTGTCGGTTATCCGTCCTCGGTTTATGAGTGTAAAAGGAAGAGTTAGTACACCTGTGTCTGCGCAAATGCTTGTGCAGTGTAATATATACTGCGCACTAGGCTGATCTCTTGTAGATCAGTCGGGAGGACATTATTATTATTAATTCGTATGAATGAATATTAATTGAATAATGAAAAAAAATGTAATTATAGAATGAACATTTTTTTCTAAATATTTGTCAAGACGTGAACATTATACAAATAAGAACGCTTATTGATAGAAAGATATAAAAACTACTATCTAAGTACTGACTACATTAAACTATCAGTAGTGTAATTAATTGATTACCGAAAATATTGCAGCTTATTTATGAGGTGTTTAGTGCAGAGCGTAATTTATTATCATTAAACATGCCAACGTGTTTCAGACCAAGTTCGTATACAATGGAAGTGATAAACAAATTTGGTCACTTTTCAGTTTCATTAAAATTCTCTCTCTTAGCGAAGTATAGCGTTATCAATTAGGTCTTATGAACACAATGGGAGCGAGATTGTTGTCTAGAGACAAGCCAAAGCGCGTAGTCCGCGATTCGATTCCCGTTCGACAAAATTCAAGCTTGCCAACGGGGCCATTGTTGTTTATTACATAAACTTACAATTTAATGCCTAATGTTTTTCTTTTTTTTCAGTTGGGTTAAAGATTTCTATAAAACTCTAACGCAGCTAATCTTATACGAGTCGAATAGAAGACAAAATTTGTTTTCTATGAAGTCGCGGTACTACTTCGACAGCGCGGACCCTCAGAGAAATAATAATAAAACATTTGTAATGAGAATATCTGGTAGTTATAAGAGATTTTTGCGTTACCATGTACGAAATACTATAATTTAGGATGCCCGCCTACTTGCTACGAAAGATCGCTTACATATTTATCGTACTGTTACCGCTCTTGAGTTTACCTATTAATTATTATTTCTCACATTTCTCCACGAGAACGGCCCGACTCTTTAACAGGTTTTGTACCAAAACTAGTTTTTTATAATTGTATACTATGCGAATGGACAATTTTCAGATGTGGACTTCGAACATGACTGTCTGCCCACGCCTTATTATTCGACTGCGTGTTAAGATTTATAACCCACCATTTTATTCCGTCGAACGGTTTAATGACGTGTAAAAAACACAGTACAATCCGACTAATAAATTTTATAGTGCTTATGTTCGATATTCATTATCATACCCTAAACTTAATCAAGAAGCTGAAAATTGATGAGACATTACTTGGCAGAATAATTTCGCACATTTTGACCGACCTTCGAAAATAAAGGACTGTACACATTCGATTTTAGTGAAAAAAAAATTAAATATTCCTCCTCTTTTCATAGGGTAAAGTGGAAAGGGTTTCATCTGTATTGAGGCATTAACAGTCTTTGGAGATTTTCAACCTTTACACCGCGTAGGGTTGGTTACTTTATTATTCATAAGCAACCCAAAAATTACTGCATAAACCCTTTTGACTATTGTTTCTTGGGACCGGTGGACCGGCCGGTGCATACATCCTGGGATGTAAACACGTGTTCTACTAAACTTTCATTAATGCTTATTATCATTAACCATTATAAAACACAAAACTATCGGCTTCTTTTCAATCGATACGTTCAAATATTCCTTAGAAATAATTTTAATTAACACGCCTGACTAGTTTAGTTTCTCGCTTTTTACAACTTTAGCTGAGAGCCGTTTAAACTGTCTGATAGCCAATTGCCATACACTTGCAATAACAAGTGATCCAATTATCTGTAGTGCTGGTACAATTGAAAGGTTACGGTACCATTTGCTTGGCAGAGGCTGAACAGGGCTTTATATTTTGTACTGTATTCCCTAAGGGCTTATGTCAGTTCATTAGGGATCATTCAATCATTGCTTAAGGGAGAGTTTCACTTTAATGCGACATTCCGTTTATTTTTTTGACAAAAACTCAAATTTTTGCCTAAAATCTTAAACTTTTGTCTATCTATACTGTGGTTAAAGTAATAAAATGGCGACTGTATGTTCGTTATCTAAAAATAGGAATAGTATAACTGTTTCGTATAACTAACGAAAAACATACATCAGTTTTACGACAACTAGCTCGATTTTTCTCGATATATGACTAGTATAAAGAAATGTGAATGCCTTATAGTTGTTTTTAGAAATGAGAACCTTCCCTAGATAGTATCTGCTGATTGAGCTAGTAAATAACATGAACACTAATTAAGATCATATAACACTATAAAATTTGTTTAAACCATTTGTTGTTAAGTTTCACCTAAATTATAATAATAAATGGTTCATTGCCCTCAAAGTTATATCTTATCTATAAGAAAGATTTTAACGTTTTCAAGTCTAAGACATTTATGGCTTCATCACGGCAACTAACGGGGTCGGCACAACATGTACTACATTTTTCCATACTCCTCTATAAGCCTCAGTCCCAACTTTTATACTTATATCTTTATTCACGCAATCCATCCACACTTTCTTCGGTCTTCCCCTACCTCTCACTCCATCCACATTCATGTCCAAAACTACCCTAACTAAATGCCCTTCCTCCCTTCTCATGACACGTCCATACCATGCTAGTCTGGTACTCCTTAACTTTTTCGTCACTGGTGCTACGCTCAGACTCCCTCTTATGTACTCATTCCTGATCTTATCCATTCACTTAGTTACTCCACACATCCAAGTTAAAGAAAACTAATAAACTAAATATTTCCATGTCACTTTGAAAATGTTAACGGTAAGTAATATTCGACCGGCATGCATGAAACCTTATAAATATAAATGACACCCGACAACTTGGCCTTAAGCTCGAGTTACATTTTTATGTCGATTTTTGCGCGTTACATACCGAGGAATACTCGGGTATAACGTGTTAGGCTCTATAAATACCTCGGGTCCCAACGGTTTCACATTATTTGCGGTATTTAATGACATTTGATTTCGCCTCGCTCGTTTTTTCCGTGTAAATAAAGACATAAGAAGGTGTCGTTTACTTTTCTCGGGGATTCATAATTATTAACAAGGGCAATAACAATAAAATGGGCCAGGAGCGTATCGGAATTCTTTTGATAAGACAGTGTTGGTAATTATTCCACTTGGCTACGGAGTTCTTAATATTGCACTGTTGAAAATCTTCTCTTAAAACATTTTTATCGCACATTCGGTCGTTATCTTGTAACGTATTCAACTAGAAATTTTTAATTCTTTTCAGTTTTAAAGTTAACAAATGAAATTGTAAATGTAATGTTTAAAAATGTAATTGTATAAATAATAAATAAATAACGTTTACAGCGGTTTGTATGATTGCATCCATCAAATACTTTAATTATTAATTGAGGATTCATTTTAAATACTACGAAATATACAGCTTATAAAATTTATATAAGCAATAAATGTATGCAATCCAAATTGTAAAAAAAAACAGTTGCAAAAGTGAATATATAGAATCTTAGCTACATACCTTTAAACAACGATTTAAATAGTTTTCAAAGATAGAATGAATTAGCACGAAGTCCAACTCAAAACAATAAATCCATTTTTAGTAGTTGGAGCTTTATAATTCCGTAAAACTAAATAAAACAAGCAAATAAAATACTTTTCAATCAATGTATTACGTTGTACAAAATATTCATGACTTCTTATATTTAATTTTATTCTTCTCATAATTTAATTAATAAATAATTTTATGAAGCTTGTTTACATTATAAAGCTGAATATTTAGTCTGCTCCATGAGAACAAACTAGGTAAATAGAAACTTCGGCGAGCTTAAATTAAAAATAATACGACATACAGATAATCTATTGGAAATTTTCGTTTCAATATGCATAGGGAATATTGTTTGTTTATCATTGGCGGCTAATTCTCATGCTTATCGGATAACCAGTCCATGGATGCAAAGTATACCAAGTCTGAAACATGGAAGTAATTAAGACCGGGCCGTGCGCTCTGCTTTGAACACGGGATACACTTCGATTAATTACGGCCAAGTATTATAACAATCGACGGATAAATTAGCAGGAAATTAGAAAAATACGTAAACAGTTTATAAACAATGGATGATTTTAAAAGATCATCATTATTGGCATTCCTAAACACAGAATGAATTGTATCTTTAATATGTTTCTGAAAAATATGTCACTGTTGTAAACAGAGAAATTTTAAAGTAAGGTAAAAAAAATTTAATATAGTTGGTCAGTATTGAAATCGTATTCTTCAATGCAATTCCAATTAAATAAAACGAGAAAGGATTGTTCAGAAAGTTAGAGTTAAACTTATGTTTATAACGAGAGAGGGATTATAAAGTGTCGATAGGTTACATTATTTTGATGGCTGTGGATATACGATAACTTCTCTTCTAACGCTAAAGCCTCGAATTATTCCCTCGCACTGGCAACTGGCAACACATCCGGCTTTCGGTGTTAGTTTAATTAGCCGTAGCTGTCCTCCCTCATGGGCTTGCGTTTCTCTAATGGTCTTGGCATCGTTCTATCCGTGCCACTTTTGTGACGGCGACACGGCTTCATTAGCACTATCACTAGGGGCTGAACTTACGACATGAGTATTATCATTGGATGCTTTTAACGTTGATCCCACCACTGATTTGTGTACGCTTCAATCTGACAGCGAACTATCGGCATAAATAAAAATAGCATCGCTATCTGGTTGGCTTAATTGATTCCTTCGTGTGTTTTATTTACGCGCCCCGTTTAAGAAACGCCCGTAGCGATGGAATTTATATTTCAATGTTTTGTTGTAATTATAAAAGTTGACTGAACGCTATGCACTGATGATACCCATCTATTACGAGTTTTTAAATCTATTATTACGAACTTATAACAACATTTAATAGGTAAATAGCATCACTTTGTATATTTTTAACAAGAGTGGCAATAAAGAATAAAGGTATTAAAATTAAAGTACTGTTTGATCAGTTTTAGTAACACTTTATACAGTCGCATTTCATTGTTGATTGGTTGAATTAGTGATTCTTTTTTACTTTTTTCGAATATTTATTTAATGTTTTTAAAGCATTAATAGCACACGCACACGCACAAGCATTTTTTTTTTGTTAAATATAAGTTATTGCAATCACCGAAATAACATTTTGAAGTATCCCAGTACGCTAAAACTTATTCCCAAGGAAAGGTATTTAAAAGAAGGCTGCGCTCGAAGAACAAAGCGTTCCAGTACCGGTTTTTTTATTTAGCCGGCAATGAGACTAGTTACTTCGTACAATAAATCATTTAAGCTATAAAAACTCGGTTGAGTCGTTATACCAACAGTCGACATGTATAAAATCAAACTTGAACTGTTTTCTGGGTCGTTAAGGTTTATATTGAGTTATGTGAAACAGCTACGCGCAATTTAGAACTGTAACCTTTGAAAACATGTCTCCAATTATATGTTAGTGTCCTAAACGTAACTTATTATTTAATATAACAACATCAAACTTAAAGAAAACATCAACAACTAATATTTTTTTAGTGTACACGGCCACAACATGTCTCGAATGATCCATGCCAATTTGTTTTGGCTCCGAAGATGACAAGAGCAAAATGGCTCAGTTCGTGCGGCGGTTGCATCGCGAACACGACGCGTAAAACTGTCAGATAAAGATCTATAGCCGTGATAAGCATCGAGGTCCCCGATCGCTCGGCATAGCTCTTAAGCACTCCCAAAGCGGATAGGCGACGTCCGATTTGCGACCATTTGTCGCTCCGCTTGCGAATTTGACGCCGTTAGGCAGTTTGACGAGTGTCAAACGTTCATCTGGCAAGAAAAAACAAATTAGACTGCCTCTGTTTCGAATTCTCGTTACGTTGACACGTAATAAAAAGATAAGCTTTTAAAAGTAATTAAACGGGAGGACATACTTTTTTTAGGAAAAAAAAAAGAGGCGAGTGACCACATTTTTGTATGAGAATATGTTTTAGCTTTTTACTTTTTTATGAGGTAAATGCTGATAATAAAACTCTAAGACGATTGTCTACTTAATTGTTACAACCTATTAATTGTTTTCTTCTACTCAAAGTCGACTATAGGTTCTACTATATGACACTAGGTTAGTTTATTGATTGAGAATAAGCGAAGGCAAAATTATAAATTACGGTGGTGGGGCCACGCAGCTGCTTTCCATGCTGAATGAACCAGCTCGAACCGGATAAGTACCACGACCTCACAGAAAATCGGCGTGAAATGGAAGTGTTTTTTCTTCCGCGTTTCGTCCGGTACATGAGGTGGCCAGTAGACGATCCCGCGCCCTC
>DWHO01000008.1:0-39120 GCA_018247575.1 Eurytides lysithous rurik | reverse complement strand
ATAGGCCTTTACAAGCACTTTTGAATCGTCATTTTTACATTTTGTTCGTAAGAAAGCTACTACCGGCTCGGAATGCAATTGGAATGCGTTCATTTAATTACACAGTTAAAAAAATTATATTTTAATTTGCATTTATAATGGAAAAATAACAGAACGTTTATCATATTTCGGTGAACGTTTGGAATTGCAGAGTTCAAAATTAATTGTTTACCTCTCAAATAAGGTTATGCCGTAATAGGATTACCCGCGGCTTCACGCTGGTTTTGATTTAAGGTCGTCTTTAAGTTTTTTTTTTATTTTTCTTAAACAAAATATAACTTATGTCACTCTTCGATCCGCACACGCGTACACTTAAAACCAAAAATCAAACTAGATGATACTAGAAAAGATTAGATCGTGCTGTAGGATTTAGTCGGCCTTTTTTTCTGTAGACTTTGACTTTCTGTCTTTTCTCTTGTCAATTTTTTGTGATTTGGATAAGGCATATTAAAATTACAAGCAAAAGTCGTATCGATCTAATCTAGCATAAACTAACGTTTTTTTGCATCTATGATATTAATTAACATGATTAAATTCTTGATATATCTACTTATAGACAATGTTTTTCATATTATTTCTTTCAATAATAATAAGTAGTAAAAGTATATTTTGTAACGCGTATACAAACTAGGAGAACTAACTAATCAACGAATTTATCACAAAAGGCTATATAACTATCTTATTTTGTGGAGTTAAAATACATTTTAATATCGTTGAAAGGTCGATTTCAATATCGCTAAAACGGCTGCCAAATGCATAATGACATCGATTAATGCAATTACTTGGCAAACGTCGCAGAAATGATTTATGGATACTCGGCTTCCAGAAAAGAAACATTTAAAAATTTCTTCGTTTCATCTAAGAATCTTAATATAGCTAAAATTATGTTACGACACTTCAGCTTTCTTGATCTCTCCGAAGCCTATATTGAAGCTATCCTTGAAGTATTGAGTATTTTCAATGTATTGAGAGCTTTACAGCTGTTTTTTTTTACAAACTTTGCATTTAAAAAAAAAAAACTTAATATAATAAGTACAGTTATGTGAAACCAATTCACCGTGTTGCCAGTGGACGTAACTCGGCCATCGTCGAAAATAGTATGCTGAAGTTGATGGATTGATAAAATTTATTTCATTATCCGAAAAATAAGAAAATTATGTTTTAAAATGAAAGTAGGCCATTTTACATCAGTTAAAATTTTTTCTTTAACTTACAAAATTTCATCAAATAATACATATCTTATAGATTTTATTACATTACTGTTTGTACAGCCTAGTTGCTTGTATTGTTTTTTTATGTTTCTCCGTGAATTTATTAATATTTTATACGTTTTACAACGCCTTAATATTTGTAATATTCCGGATTGTTTCGTTAATTAACGCCCACTTCATAATGTAGGTCATCGCAAGGCGTAGGAAATGAATTTCACATTTCAACGTAAAACGTTAGTGTGACATAAACATCTATTTAATTTTCTTTGCTCTCGTCGCTTCAACGTTTCTCATTTATCCTTAAATTACAGATTGTTTTATGACCTATTCGTCTTCTACTCAATACATGGCAAAGCAAAAAATATTGATTTCAGGATGTGTCCACATTTTACAGCAAGTATAAATACCCTTACGGCGTAGACACTAAATATATATTGAAGTCTAATGTGAGCTTGATTCGTGTAAGCCAGATGTTCTTAACCGTTTGTGCATCATTAAGAACAAATCTTTTTATGGGATCACTTTGCTATTTTGCGACTGTTAAAATTACAGATAAACAAAGAGCAGTTGCTATATTAGTGATAGCTTTGCAGACCCTTGGCGCGCTATCATGGACCTAATAAGCTGTGGCTAAGGTTCACGGCCTTTTTTTTTTTTTTTGAAAACTGGTCAAGAACCTCAGACATTAGCAAACGAAATGATGAAATGTCATTGCTAAATAAAAAAAATATAAAGGTCGTTTGCTGAAGTTATGTTAGTTTTGTGTCCAGACGTTAAGTATTATTAAAAAAAATTGCAACGTAGATACTGCTCATGCTTTCAAGATCAAATGGAAATTAACTGTACTGGAATTTAAAGATGACAGTAAAGAATTGCCCTGTTTTGAATTGTCAACTTTGGTATTTATTTTGAATATCATCTAATATACGTATAGTACGGTATAAATTTTCATATACCAACTGAATCAATTACACATTGGCCTAGGTCAACCTTTATGCGTTGACAATAACACGTTATAATATTAATTATTCGCCTAAGGCAGCTGTTCAAAAATAATCCTACTTTTGGCAAACGCACTGTAGCCTCTGCAGAAACTGCTTGCCCTTGTTGCAATATGTATTTAGGTAGAGTTGAACGTTCCAGAATTGATAATTTGTATCATATTAAATTTTACGGGTTCTAGTCAAGCGGGCAACAAAAAGTTTTTAATTTTAACCTGATTGCACCAGCATAAGGTGAAGTTTATTTTTGACCTTTATGTTTAAAAGTTTCTATGATAATTTTTCCTAAAACTAACTAGCTTTTGTTTAAAAAAAAATAAACGAACAATGTAATATTTTGCATTTAAATATTCTTCTTCTATCTTCTGAATGGGAAAGTAAAAAAAGGATTTTGATATATAATTTGAGAATTTCATCTTATCAACCCAGTTGATTTAACTTTTCAGACAGTGCGAGAATTAGTGCAATTAGAAATATATAAAAAATTACAATTAAAGCATTTTAACACACCGTATCAGGATCATTTAGTCAGCTTTTCTTTATATATTATTGATCAATTTATATTGCTTATATTACAATACCGAATTGGTTTAGTTTTCATTCTGTTCGGTTAAATTAAAATATAAAATGGTACTGTATATATACGGTAACTCAATAGTTGGGTTGTTCTTTGTCCTTTTGTCTTGTTTATAAAATAATAATAGAAAGAAATAATAAAGTACAAAAAAGGTAAAGTATCTAATATACGTCATTTATGCCAACGTGCATTACTGCAACGCATACTATAATCAGCTATAAAGAGGACAAAGCAGTAGTGGATATCAACACAAGCTTTTAACTTACAGATCAGTATTATATACTATTGAATAATTGAAAATTGCCCATACGAAAAATTTAAAGTGTTTAATAAATATGCACTCTAGGAACTAAATCAAGCTGAATCAATATAAGTTTTTTTTAACCATTACTTTACTAAGACACATATACAGTCTTGGCCAAAAGTATTGGACGCTCTATGAATTTTGCACGAAGAAAAAAAACAACGGCTATTCGGTCGCTAAGAAGTCGAAAAAACTAATTAACAAGACCGTAATTAACAATGAAACATCTAGCGCAATAAAATTTATCATTTTAAAATTTTTGTATTTATCAGCTTGCTACTTTCGCTCGTTGTGTACACATCCAGTGAACTTGTGCACTGTTAGTGTTTTGGTTTGTTACATTTGTTGGTATTTTGTCAATATACCCAAAAGAAACGAACTTAATTTAGAGAAACGTTTGCAAATGCACCTTTTGCATGAAGAAGGTAATCACAAGTAGAGATTTTAAGAACTGAAATGTTTGCGCTGATCTGTGCAATATGCTGTTCAACAATTCGCTACTATCGGATCACATAATAATAGGCCCGAAGCAGAAAGAAAGGAAGCAAGCGTATCACTATAGAACGTGAGGATGAAAGTTACTCGGGGAGTTGTTAAAAAATAGGATAAAATCTTCAAACCTCGCTGACGTGTTATCATTGGAAATCAATACACCAATTTCTACTCGAACCGTCCATAGAAGAATTCAGGAAGCTGGTTTTAAAGGCTGTAAAGCAAGGACGAAACCCTGGTTCTCCTATAACAACAAAAAAGCTCGATATGAATGGCCTCTAAAATACCAAAATAGCACTGAAGTAGATTGGTCAAATATCATGTAGCCACGAACCAAACTTAATCTAAGTAATTTAATACCTAATAGCCATAAACAATATGACCTCAAAATAGAATGCATTCCTAAAGAATTTTAGTTTGACTAAACCTATGTTGTTTAGTCAAATTAAAGTTGTTTCAGTATATCAGATTACTGGTACGCGGTATGACTTTTTTGCGTCGCCGAGGCGAAGAATTTTATCCATAGTGTGTGGTACCTACTGTAAAACTCGGCGGAGGTAGCATAATTGCTAGGGGCTGTATGACGGATTCTGGAGTTGGCGAAATGTTTGTTGTTCCAAAACTTTTTGCGATGCTATAAATCAGCGGGCTTACGATGATCTGGTTCAGAAAACTCCATTGAGCTTCTGGAGTGACCTGCTCAATATCTCAGTCCCTGAACCTCATAGAACATTTATGGAGTTTATTAAAACACAAAGTCAGGCGCCACACGATATACTTCTTATCTTATCTGGACTGACGTTGATGCTTTTAGCCTATGCGGCTTTATAAAGCTTTATCGGATTGCCGAATCCGTGGAAATGCTAGTTTCCACGAATTGGATAGACCCCACGTCCTGCGGGGTCAGCACTATATACTATTATACAGCAAAGAAGAGCTAAAGCTCCGCCTGCGAAAGGAATATGTCTTAAAGATTGTAGGGAGCTTGTTATCTCTACCGGAAATAAATTTTGCAGGAGTTAGGGCAAAATGGTGTGGACCCTTTGAATAAATAATGTTGCGAACTTGTATTAAAATGTTTTTACTTATATTAATATATAACATTCCTCGAAAATGTAATGTTATCTATCATATGTGCTCAATACTTTTGGCCAAGGCTGAATATTTAGTATGGGTGAATGTTTTAACATAAATGCTGTTTATTATCATCCATCTATATAAGAGTTCGTTTAAATCACTTTCCTTTATGAATAATTAATTCAAAATTAATCCATTAAATTTTGTTAATTTTAAGCACTCTCGATGTATTATGAGTGTGAATGTTCTGTTTATTTATAAAATATTTAAGGGATCTAAATAATTTTCGGGAATAATTTAATGGATTAATTGTTTACGGACATCTAAATTGTCACTTAAAATAACAACCAATAGTGGTGAATTGTGACATACATATTTGCATTTTTTCCAAACAGTACATGCACAGTTGATTTAATTTTGCTAAAAGTAGAAAAGAAAGCAGATAGATGAAGAGCTGCCCTTTAGAAGAAAAATATATTAATGGATTTGAAACTCTCTTGTCTAATTCTGGCCTTAGAATTTTATAACAAGTACAGGTTAAAAGTATTACCTATCTATTTAATGAATGAACAAAACAGATCAAATTTAAATTAATTGAAAAACTGTTTATCTCCATCACTATATGTTATTAATAAAATTTGGAATCATTAAGTGTATACAACGTACGGAACAGCCAGCCTTAAAGATGATTTTTGAACGTCACATCATAGATCTCCTCAATAGCTCCATGGTATTTACAGATCACTTACACGGTTTTCCGTGTGCTCTGGATGCACTTAATGAATTATTAAGGTCATCACGCACAGTTGTAACTTACCAGGTGTATATATAAGTTTCTTCCGTTTTTTTGGTAAAAAAACAACACGTAATTTTGAAGGGAAATTAATTATTATATAAAATATTGGCCATCGGCTCCTACACGTTTCACCGATCTTTAAAGTAACTTATGGATAGCATGCCAGAAAAATTGTCTTTTGCGTTCATACCATTGGTTGAACCATTATACAACTTCGAAATTGCTGAAGTGCTGCTCTCCGAGCGCGGGCCCCATTGATGTGAAGAGGTGATAGTCTGGTTTGGGAGGATGTCCCACGTTATGGCAGATGTGGAAGGCTGTCCCATCCAAGCGATTTCAAGGTTCCTTTCACTGGTTTTGCTGTGTGAGACGGAGGATTGTCGTGTAACAAAATCACTTTGTCATGTCTTCTGGTCATCTTTCAATTAATGTGTGATTTAAATTAAACATAGCGTCGCTCATTAACTGTTTCAGCGAGCTTCAAAAGTTCATAATACACAATACCGTTCTGGCCTTACCAAATAAAGAGTACGGTCTTCTTGCCGAAGCGATTTGGCCTTGGTGTTGATGGACTGCCTTCGCCAAATTAGAGCCACGACTTTTCCGCTTCTGATTTTTAAAATAAAACCATTTCTCGTCATCCGTCAAAATTCGATGCCAAAATGATTTTTGATGCCTTTTGTGGCGCTGTAGCAGCATTTCACAAAAGTGACTGCGATTTTCTATTTCATTCAAATTGTATGCAGCCCATTTGCCTAGTTTATAGATCTTTTTCAATGCTCTTAAATGTCTGCTGATTGTTTTTTGTGATTAATGTAATGCGAACTATATAATATACTACTGCTAATTGCCGTTGAGTTTGAATTGGGTCGTCATCCAATAACTCATTTGCATTTTTTTGTCTTTGCATTATTGTAGTCTACCAGAATACTCACTCTCTTTCACATTAAAATCACCACTTTTGAATTGTCAAAACCACGTCTCACGTGTTCTAATCGATGGAGCGTGTTCACCGCATGTTTCTGTCAGCAAACGATGGCTTTCAACGGCCTCTTTCTTTGGATAAGAAAAGCAATGGGTGCCGCAAATGTTCTTTCTCAAGCACGAAACTCAATCACTGAACGATAAAACAAAGAGGCCGAATTTTGGCATTTGTGTGTTTGTCGTTTAATTTCACACGAACAAAATGGCGTCTGCGTCAAATTAATTGGCTGCGTATTTTTCACTGGCGCCATCTCCTAGTTAAACGGGAAAAAACTTACGCATACACCTATGTGTGTAAAGCATATTCGGGTAGCGATTTAATTGTGTCAGTGCACGCTCGGCAGCCGAAAATGTTGGGTTTGTTTAGTTTGCAAAATTTATTTCTGTCTGCGCGGTGTCATCTGGGGGCGTCATCCGCCGCTCAACCAGGGCGGACCGGGTGGCTCGCACTTGGCTTTAGCGCGCGCGTTTCGCAATGGCTCGTTGCGCCCGCCGATGGAATTATGGTCTAGACGCGTTTGCGAAACTGTTATTATACGTTCGAAAGGTGCGTTTGATTCACTCGTGGCGTTATTGTTTTGATTGCTTGCCAGAGAAACGCCCAAGTCATCGTTCGTAGTGCAACATTCCGTAGCCCCGTCATTTCGTATTATAACGATATTTTCGATAGCAAAATTCACATGCGTGGAGCTCTCTTTATACTAATAGCTGGTATTTTATACAACACCTGTCCTGTTACCGCGTCCAATATAAACAAGACATTTGGCTTATGGGCACTAGAAAGTAACTGGCAAAAATGTCTTTGTAATTTATATTAACATCAAAGAGCTCACATTTTTGTTATGTAATTTAGAACATGGATAAATCAGATTGTCTATTAGTGTATTTCTTTGCAGTCCATTCTTAAAAATTTAAGACTATGTAATACTTGTTGCTTTACTTGTTAATAAATATAAAAAACACATCCGATTCGCCTTATATTTTTGTATATTTAGATGTTGTTCTTCGAATCTGTATAACCCGATTTCGGACCGGAAATTCCTTCATTTGATCTGCTGTAGATTGCTTTTGTGACTAAAGTAATGTAACATGTTTAAAATAAGAAAAGAGTAACTGTAGTTTCTAAAATTATGTCTTCCGAGCCTGTCTAATTCAATATTTTATTCAAATTAGACTTAGTTTTTTATGATCATTTAAAAACTAGTTACTTGATGTTATACTGTGTAACGTTTAAAAATTAAACTCCAGTTTGTCAACGGCTAATTGCAATAAATCGTAATCGACTAATGATCCCGTAGAATAGCCACCAGACGACGCTTGACGCGACGTGACACGAGCGTCCAAAATGCCAACTTGGGTCTCGTAATGCACATTAGTTAGGTGTGCGTCGCGTTCCTTGGTACGCCGCCAGAATGACCGATCCTTTTGGCTTGTCGATACAGGCCGCGGCGTAAGCTAAAATAATGTCAGTCCAGAGACTAACGAACTTAGACGGCTGACCTATAAAGCGGTGCAACAGGTAAAGTAATTGACCGAGTTTTTTGCGATTCCTTATGGCGATGACGCGCGCCCCACCGCCTCTCAATGCACGCTTGGAATTTCTAATGTATACTTTGATCATCCGAGAATTCAACTGTACGCTCGTTGAGTACAAGTCATAAAGCAGCAATTACTCTGTTCAAAATGTTTAAAGCTTAGTGGATAGACTTCACTGCGATTATGCGCTACCGGCTCTACCTTCTGTAATATACCATCAAGTGGAACGCTTATTAATTAACCCTTAGTTATTGAGTTAAGCTTAGTATCAGATTATGAATCAGCGATTTGGTTGAAAATTCTCAGGGACTCATATCGCATTTTTATTTATACTCGTTTTTTTTAGAAGACAATCAAATGTCTATGCTGATGCTATATTTAGCAGTTACATAAATAACCAAATTTATGTAGATTATAGTTTTAACTGCTAATTTACCACGCGTTCCAACGGTGAATTATATTTTTTTAGAAAATCTGCACAAATAAAAAATAAATATTTCAGATACATGAAGTCCGCCCATTCGTTATAGGGATATTGATTGTTTTGCACCAAAAGGAAAAAGCGGTGAGACATATACTATGTCGGCGGTCACCTAACTTTTTATATTACACCTGTTATGAATGTGAGTGTGTACTAGCCTACTACTAATATGCAACGAATATTTAAGTGATGAATCATCTGCATATGGAACGCATGTTTACTTTTTTCGAAATAATTTTATTACGCTAGATATTATTTAACATTAATATATGTATATTAATATAATTATTATTTAGTTTTGTTAAGCATAAAGGTAATCGTTGTTTTCTTATTTTCAATAATGAATTAATGATTTAGTAAATTACCTAGTAAGACTCGCTGCCGAATAAAAAAATGACGATCAACTAATTCTAAAGCAATAATAGCGAATAATAATTAATGCCCCGATATTTGTGTTTACCTAAATATGTATTGTATATGAATACGTAGACACATTGTGTAAGCATCGTCGTGAGATGTTACATAATTTTTCAGACATAGGCCAAACGTTGGCGCCTGCTGCGTCGGTCACGCTGTAAAACTTCGACGCGTCCGTCATACTTGTTTACAGATTTACATATCGGTATTGAAAAATGTTAAAAAAAATTATAATGGAAAATTTTATGTATTTTCCAAACTTTAATTATCGTTCTATCATTCAACAAAAATATAAGATATAATTTAAACCATTTACCCGTATTGGCGTATTCATAATTATCTTTTTGGATTAGGACTCTTTTTTTTTTTTGTTATAAATAATGTGCTGCATTCCATATTGTATTTATTAATGTGTCGCTACATTGTCATTATGTTTTATAGTATATAAAGTTAATCATACAAGTGGCGCATGGGCACTAATAATTGTTTGTTTTGCATTTTCAGGTAATTAACCTTCACGTTCCTTTTTACTGAATGGCTAAATGCTTGGCAAGCCCGCAATGTTTGAGTGCGGACACAACATCGGGTAATTAGCTACAAACATAAGTTTATACAATGCATGCATTTAGTCTTATGGCTTACACCCAAATTAACAAATCGTGTTCGGGTTTTGTAAAAACGTTTTTATATAAAATAATTTAGAGGCAAATTATTGACATATTCCGGCGGCGTACGTTTTCTAAAAAAAAACATTAACGTTGAATCTGGAAATTTTAAATTTGAGTAGATAAGTTTGGAAGTCCTCTTTAACAATAAATAATGTTTTGCTATCCATACGATATCATAATGTTATCCCTGTCGAATAAGTTCTTGATCTTATCGATCGTCGATGATCCAAAGAACGAAATCTTCATTTAATGTAAGTCTTCATGTGGTATGACTGATATGATGGTTCTCTAGCAGATTTTTTTTTTTATGTAGTAGGCTGTCTAACGAGGTACTTATCCGGTTCGAGCCGGCCCATTCAGCAGCGGGAACAGTTTTGTGGCTCTACCACCGTAAAAGAATGCACAACTATGCTTGTTGTTCTACTGCCGTGCTAAGAAAGTAATGTGCAGATATTGTACCGTGTTCCGGAATCCGGTGTTGATTTTTATGATACTGTTCCGTTTTTTGGAAATTTTACTTATGTTACTATCCGTAGGTTCGTTTTGTTAAACACCTATGCAACAAATCATACCGTTCCGTTACTCTGCTCCTACGTGAAAGTCGGACAGACGAACACATCCACATTTATATTATAAGTAAAGACTACTGACAGCATTATTGCCACTAGAATTCTCTTTTTACATGTTTATCGCGATAATTCCGGCATTAAATCTCATAAAATCTTAGATTACCCGCGAACGATTTGGAAGCAGATCAATAACGCTATTAATTCGTAATGAAGACATAAACACAGATTTTCGTGCATGTTTTATAAAAAGCTCACGGAGCCACCATTTATGTCAAACTGTGTGTTCATTCGGAGTTGGAGATTTTGCAATATAGTTTATATTGCAAAAGTAAATAGGAAAAAAAATATTTTAATGCTGTCAGCATCCCAACAACCCTAGAAATATCATAAATTTAACTGATCATTGTTACTCTCCTATCAACAAAAGATGGCACTCGCGTATTCTAAATTTGATTCAGAGCCCCAGCAATTGTCCGTATCGTCGTCCACGCCTATTTTGCAACTGTTAATTTGCTAAGATATATTGAGATAATACATTGTAGCAGATAAGAAGCGTGTATGTAAATTAAATTGGGTTGGACTGGTCCTGCGGGCGATTAGATTTTAAACACTTCAGTCATATTATAAATTAATTATTTTATCACGTTTAAAGAATTTTTTATTATATTTTATGGCGGTAGAGCCACGCAGCTGCTTTCACTGCTGAATGGGCCGGCTCGAACCGGATAAGTACCACGACCTCACAGAAAATCGGCCTAAAGCGGAAGTGTTCTTGCTTCCACGTTTCATCCGGTAAGTGAGGTGGCGGTCGGCCCACCTACCTCATCCCCTGTAGCTTTCCACTCCTCACTCCTTCCCTCTTTCGAAGATTCTCTCCTTTGTAAGGCTGGCAACACATTTGCAAGTTGTAATGCTGCAAATGTCCATGGGTGATCACTTACCATCAGGTGAGACGCTTCCTCGTTTGTCAGCCTAATCAATAAAAAAAATATATTAATTAGTCTTTCTTAATATATCGTCTTATAATAATTGGTCTTTTATTTTTTTTTTGAAAATTTCGAGGGAACAGAAGTTACAATTAACATTAAAACCGCAATTTTTTAACCATACATAAAATGGTTTTCAAACCAATACTATCCGAATCGGCCGAGATGACTTTTCTCAAACATACACGCAGTGTGCAAAATGTGGAAACTGTTTTATTTATCCGGTTGCTAAGTAGGAATCAGTTGATTCAGTGGACGCCCACGTATCTCACACCAAAATCAGCGCCCATGTTACCATTTAACATACAGCATATTTTTTTTGCTGCATCGAGGGTCGTGAAATATTTTCGCAAATAAGCTGAATGTGTAACTTATGTTATTCGTCGAGTAGATGTTTTTATTTAATAAATCTTTATTGCAAATTATAATTTGTTGGTTATATTCTTTGTAAATGCTGTTTTATCTGTCTCGGTAATGAACTAGGCTCCGCTGCGCCCGTGTGTATATTTTATTTTCATACGTGTTAAAAATCGTACCGACCTGTTTGCTTTGTTAATTAGTTTACATTCCGATTTATAACATTCAAACAAATCAACATAATTGTCACAAATTTACTATAAAAAGTGAGGTAATTTTTTTTTAAATGTACGTAAATAATCCATCTATTTATGTGTACAATGTGAAAGAAAAAACGAATCGGCTATTTAGTTTTTTTTTCTTAAGCGAGCGTCACATTTTGTTCTGGCTTTTTTTCGCGTCACAGAAATAGAACGTCCACTACTTCGCTAAATAATAAGAAAAAAGCTTGGGATTGGCCGTGCTAGAGATGACCATCCTCATCAATCAGCTGCTTGGAACGGCTCCAAAATTTTTCCACGTTTAGTTTTCGTAGTTTTAGTCCCAATAATTCAACCGGCTCTTGTTCTATTCTCCGACCCACCACCGTTTACATTTAATTTCGCAATGAAGTCAATTAACCCATGTTGCTTTTGTAATTTTAAAAGATTTTTTCCTCCCTTTTTCTTTTCATTGTGCATTCTTTATTATTTAATACACACATCATATACGACAGCTGTTGTTTTAGATAGCACATATGCTGTATAATATCCTTTATAATCGTAAATGGTTTAGTTTTTTGTATATCCTTACATTATTCTTATGTGCTTATAATAATCACAAAATAATAAGAGCTTTACGTAAATTTCTTTACGAATTTCTTGCACCTCACGTAATACTCCACTTATAAGTCCACGCGAATAAGCGTCGGCAGCCAGTCATTACCTTACCACTAATTTAAATAATTAGTCTTGCTGTTACTCTATGTACCAAAATGAATAAAATGACATCTGTTTTTGTGTCAATGAATCTACTGTTTTATACTTCTGTTCGTGTTAAAAGAAAAATGTGCTTTTTTAAACTTGCTCTGGGCGTTTTAGGACTCTAATGAAAATAAAAAGATAAAAATGTATACAATATTTTACCAACTGTTAATGGCGAAATTTTAAAGTTGAGATCGTAATTGCTTTAAAGACAGCAATAAGGGATATATCTTTTTTAGGTATTGATAACGGACTCTATTGGTATTCCCGTGAGACAGTTTAGATGAAATGTTCACGACATCTTTACGCAATTTCTGTCTCACGCGCCAGCGCTTGCCAAAGAGCTACGTCATTTGCAACGCGATTCTGACTTTAGGGGGATGGGTTCGTCAAGCCATTTAGCAATTAGAACCATAATGGTAATATCATAATGGTAACATTAATAAACCTTATTAATAAGCCACGTTATGGCGTCACAAGATCGACGCGGTTCTTAGATAAAATTGAATTCGCATTTATCTTGATAATGTCTAAATTGTTTACTACTTCTTTCTTTTTTATGATAATACGTCTAAGAAATCGCGTAGTTAAGACCTTTTTGCTTGTTTTTGCGCTTGTGACTGTAAAATTAAAAAATTAAATTCGTCATAAGTATGATAAAATTGACCACGATATTTTCACGTTTATAATTTGGCAGTGTGTAGGAAAAAATTGTTGTCTTGGACCATTTTCTTTGTAGACGGCGAATGCGGCCGTTGAACCTTTGCTCCTTATTTAGATTATAGAAGTGGAGACGACGACCGACGCAATCGGGCTGTGCTCGCTCTGCGAAATACGAACGATCACTTCCGCAATCTGCGCCCAATCTATCTCTCATCTCTCAGCCACACCTTCCATTTTAAAGCGATAAAATCATTTTAACTATTCTTTTTAGGAAAAAAAAAACCCTTCAATTAGACTGCTGTTGAAAATTTAACGAAAACGTTTGTACTTTTAATAGTAGGTCATAAATAAGAAATATCATAGAAAACTGTTTGACATTTACGCTTTTATCGTGTACAGAAACAGCATGCAGAATTCTATGGCTAGCTTAAACGCCTTCAAGATTTGTTATTTTTCGAAATCGTGCTATTATACGATTTCTGTTTTTGCTGACAACATAACTCTTCTTCCACCTGTTGATATAGCTCTGGGTATCTTTAAAAAACTACGGTGCTGAAACGATCGCGTTCTTTACGAGCACATAAAATTAGCTTCATTTTGACATACGAAAACCTTTTACGATCGCCATTTTGTCTGCCGTTATTTTTAACATAATAGTTAACCAGAATGTAAGCGTTGGCACGACACAACAACAATAACACCACGACGTGGCGGTTTGCAGTCACTTGAAAATATTTTTATATATAGTATATAGGTCGAATTTAATGTGACGTTTTTAACACTAACCTGATTTATGTACAAAGTCGTAGAATGATTGATAGCAATTCTACTAGGAATGGAAATGAAAAGCCTAATTTTTTCTTCATCGGCAGTGAAGTAATATTTTAACTGTACGAAGTTAATAACTATTTAAATAATGTATAAACACTTTTAATGTTGTCCATATTAATATCAATTTTATATTTATTGAGAAGTCGTCAAGAGTTGTTGGCGAAATAGTGGCAAAACTCTGGTAGGCTTAATAGCTTGCGCCGCAAAGACCAACTTCAGAAATAACCCCCGGAAGCGTCCAAGCGACCCGTTTGGTATTTATTCAACGTTGACCTAAAACAGCGCTCGCTTTGCTCGTTTGTTATTCGCATGGCCCGGCCCGCGTGGCCGACTAGCCGGCCGCCGATACCGAATATTCGTCTCGATTTAGTCTTTTCATGTCTTGTTTGTTTCCATCCGACCAAAAGAACCAACTGGGTCGATTCATTTATACCGGGATGGGTTCCTAACCTTTCCATCGGAATCGTGGGGTCGTTTGAATCTCGCGACGCACGTGTACGGGCTGGAAGGGGTAAAAGACATCCATTCGTCGGAGCGTGGTCTCGTTACAGGGCATATTGCCAGAGAGTGCGGTTCCGTTCCGCACGTATAACATGACGGATGAATGAGAGACACCAAATCACGTGCGAGCGGCTTCCATGATGTGGGACGCCTCCGTACATGAGTACGTACTTAATTTTGCCTGCGATGAATCGCGCCCGCTAAAAGATACTTTTTCGAATTCTCTCGACGCTGCTACGCCCAGATGCATCCATACGTATGCTTTAACCGCGATAAGCTACTATTAATATTTTTTTTTTAATCAAATTGATCGTTAAAAAAATTAACACGAATAAAATTCATAAAGTAGTGTAAAGACTTATTGCTTAACAAAAGTTTCTAATTTAATCACATGCACCAGGGGATCTACGAGGACCGCTTTGAGAATCACTGGTTTAGACAGAGAATTATTTGTGTCTAAAATGGTGAGAATAAAAATGCCTAAATTTTTTAATAGTTAATTAATTATGTTTCTTTTAATAATGGCTCGAGACCTAAAGTTCGCATGATATATTTATGCCACTATTTTTTAGAGATTCAGTCACTATTTTTTTTTTTCAATTTCAATACAAATTCAATTAATCAATACAAATTAACTATAACAATTTGTTTTTTTTTTCATAAACAAAACTAATTGTATTGTACAGTTAAATAAAATAACATTCACTTATAAGCGATCGGCTGATTACATTTTTAATAAGTCCTAATCCAAAAACTGTTTTTCCGTTATTATCATACTTTGTATTCCATTACATCTGGCTAAAATCTCTAGTATCATTTCCAAAAATACACCGTCACTCAATATTTTTGTCAATATCGCGAGATGTTTTCTTCTAAAAAACTGGCTCCTTACAGCAGCTGTGACGTGCCAGTCAATTTGTACACGACAAGTGCAGAAGAAAAAGACGGATTGTTTTTTTCCCAACGACTGGCTGAAAAGCTCTAATCTTTCCAATTTCAATTCTCTGACATCGAAATACAAATTCCAAGAATTACACCTCGAAATATTGTGTGGCACTGTGTTTTTGGACAAGTGTGTCGTTAACCATCAGCTGTATGACTTGCTCGACTCTTAACTTTATTTGCTAAAAAAAATTTTAACAGCTACAGTTTATCGAAGGTTAATACAATTGAGGATTATTCCTCACTATTCATCATGCCTTTTGTCATCACCCTCTTTTAGTAGCTTAGTAGCTTATAAAATACATATATTATATTGTAGATAAATTTCCATTTCCTCCTTATGGTCTCGCTTTTAAAAAAAAACGAGACCATAATGCAGTTCATCCGATCAAGAATTTTATCTGCCGCCTTTTTTTTGTTAGTTGCAGTTAATGACAGGCAGGTAATTATACCAAGCCATGTTGGTTCACATGTGAATGACTGTTGATAAAATTAATAATTATTTTTTGCCAAAATCAGAACACCGCCTTGTAATAGTCATTGTTTTGGGCTCAAAAAAAAAAAAGAATCGCTACTTACCACCGCGTTTTTTTTTATAATTTGATTTGATGATTAAAATGGCGACAAATTAACTGATATGCATACGAATTTTATCACCCTTTGCTAAATAGTTATCGGTCGATTTTGAGACCGTGATACTGCTCGCGACAAATTTCTCCATTCATCAACCACCACAATCTACGCATCTCTGAGATATTCATATATTTTTCTAAAATAATCGAATTATAAGATCGTCGCGGATTAAAATATTTTGAAAGGCGTGTCGGTGTTCTTCTAAAAGTGGGGTGATAAAAAATGTTTTTACGCGCGAGAGTATTTAAGACTTATCGACCTTGCTAACATTTTTGCCAAGAATTTTCTTAAAACTCGACATGCTTTTCTATAATTCCGCTGTAACAAGGCTATAGATCACACTTTATTGCTTTTTGCACTAACGCTCTCCGCGCAACCGGGAAGTGGGCGTGTTCGGCTATTTCACGTTGTCTACGGTTAGGGTGACGTACGTTTAAAAAACCTTGATTTATTCAAACTGTATAGAAAATAAAACTTAAATTTGTACACCTTTCGTCTCTATATTATCTTTCCTTCACACGGGTATCTTTTTTTTTCAAAATCGTTATTCTAAAATCACTATTTTCCCATATTCTCTCATGATAATGACACTCAGATATCACCCTGACTATTGGTTACCCCAGCCCTAAAGACAGCGTTTACTACGTGTTATCTGATTTATTGATATAACTAATCTTAAAACGCGTACGAGACGCGGTTATCCGGTTATTTTATTAAGATAACGCAAGATGTTTATTTATATTTATTGCATGACAACACTGCGATACATCGTTATATAAGAACTTTTGCTTCGCGTGAATAATGGTCAATAATTTGAGTCGCTTTTTTGAACGTTAGCATTGTTGGCATTCGACATCGAACCGTTTATGCATGGTAGCTTTCTGATTATAACTTTTTTTTTATCTTCCAAAACTTCACTTGTATCTTTTAATTTTCAAATTCAGATTCAGTTAATACTCTAATGGTACAAGAAAACAAGAAATTTTTTAGAAAAAAATCTATGGTTGTAATGGTTTTCAAGTAATACTCAAGATAAATAAATTTTATTGTGTATCTCCGAAGCACGAAGTCCTTTAAAAAAAATTAAACTCAATTGGCGATTGGCGGAGGCGGAATTGTATGCTGTCTAAAAAAATATTTATGGAATTTGAACTTTGTATGTTTTACGAAAATAAAAATGTGTACTCTTTCGAATTTCATCTATTTTGAAATATGAAGTGGACGATAAAAAAAGACCGAGTTGCAGTTCAGGTTGCATCATTGCATGATTACACGCCAGTTCAGATCTTCGAACTACTGAAAATTAAATGTAGTTAACTCCTTAATGCACATTTTTTTAATCAATTTAGGTACAAAAACATAAGCAAACGAAAATTCCTTGGACTTAAAATATTTGGAAAATTATATTTCTATATTAACCGTGATCCATGCGGAGCTGTAATATATTGACACGACATATAAAATTACTGTGACCGTGACGTTCATGGAGCTGCACAATTCTGCCCGTTGCCCGTATATGTCACGGATTAAGTCAAAAGAGTGTTGATTAAAGTGACTTTGGGCTTCGAAGAAAGACAGAATATCGTTTGGATACGCGTTTAACGGACCTGATATTAGTAGTAGTAGAATTCTTTTTTCGGATATTTTTTTTGCTATAGAGGAGAGCTACAATAAAATTATATTAATAAAATGGTATATGCCCACAACAGCGAAGAAGTGAGCTATGTGCTTTTTTCTTATTCTGTCAATTACTATGTGCTATAAACATGTGACTGAACTTATGACCCGATTAGGTATGTAATAAAAAAACTAGAACAATTGAAACTGGAGCATGTTTTTTTTATTTGTAAAAGTGCATGCAGAATATTAGTTACACACTAATAAATCTTTGTGAAAATCTTATCAGATATTGATCCCGAAACTTCATCATTAATCATATCCAATAAGACTGTACCTTGTTAATACAAGTATGGTTATATGATTCGATTCGGTTTCCAATAATATACAAAAGTTCTTTCAAAGTGAAGAATTTTGTTGTTTGAAAAACAGAAAGCTTCCACTGAAATGCTTTGAATATTTGATCTCCACTTGTGCCATATCGTTGTTTCCATGTACGTGGGTGCTTCTAGTCGAAGATTGCGTAACAGGCCGGGGCATCATCATTGTAGGTACATTTATTGCGAATGCTAAGAGTAGAGTAATTCTGTGTGTTTTTACAGCTGCATTTCGGTATAGGCCAGTCTGGGTGTAGCTCTCTAACTGTTCCCCGACGATAAACAGACGGCCGCTGTTGCCGACTCGCTGAAAACATCCTTTTACGTCATCAACCCGTTATGGCTGCCGCCATGCATCGTATTAACTATAGATAAGCCATTAGAAACGCAAAGCGCTGCCCGTGTGGCAGTTAAAAAGGTAACGGTCGGCTTTTTTTTGCCCTCCTTTCGACTCTGCACAGTAAAATATCATAAGCTTGTTGTCCTTCACTATCCTTACCTTTGATCGATCTGCAGTCCTCAGTAATTACGTCAGAAACTTGTATAGCATGATGCATTCAAACAGCACTGCGTCGCTATAATGTTTTTATGTATTTTAGTATATGCATATACATTGTCCGTTGTATAATCATTGCATAATTATCTATTAAAACAATGTTAGCTTGAATTTTTATGCTTTATGTTTTAATTTTTTAATTTACAAGCAACATAATAGAAAGCAAACTATATGTAGTAAGTGAGCAAATGGCTGTGCAGGCAGTAAAAAGTTATTACAGTTACAGTTGGCGAAGAAATCCGCGTCGGTAGACGATTACCGTTGCTGACGATTCATTCATCGACTTACAAAGTCAATTGAGTTCCGAATTTAGCCTAGCGCTGTAAGCCAAATCTTCACACATGTGCATTCAGAGCGGCAGCACCAATACGGGCCGAGGCCCACTACCTATGCAAAGAAATTGCTGCGTATAATGTTTGTAATAGATCACGTTCGAATATACTATTCTATGAGGCCTCCATACAACATTGACGTATGTGCGTTGCATTTTATTTATAACGGGAGCGGTTATTTATTATATGTTAAATACACGTTGCTAGCCGTTGCGTTCGGCGGGAAGTACACTCAAAATATCACGGTGACGGCCGGTCTGCTCCCACGGTAAGGATTCCTACTTTTTGTAGGTGAAAGACGTGTGTCTCTGTAACGAGGTCAGACACAGTCTGCGCTCAACTCAGTTTGCCCCACAAATCATATTTAGCTTTACACCGCTGATAAATGAGAATATTGTTGTTTGTCTTGGATGTTGTTATAGTAATTAAGACACGTGCGGGGCGAGCTTCAAAAGTAGTTTCGTTTCGTAGAACACGCTCGGCCGAATCACTGGACGTCGCTACCCGTTCAATTTGGGTTTTATTTTTGCGGAATGATCGGTACGCAGGCTGCTGGCAACGCGTCGGAATGCGACTTTCGCGCTGCATGATAACGAGTAAAATCAATGCAATCGATAGCCAACTCGTTTGGCGTCGCCAAATACCAATACCGGGGATGTTTGGCACAATTTTATTCCAATTACGGACACTAATATATGGTCAGATAATTTTCATTGATATATTTCTGTGATTGACACAAAGTGGACCGACGGAAAATTGAGTGTATATTGCAGTTTTAGCCTCCAATAAAGTAATATAATGAAACATTTCCAAGATACTTAAAATCTTTCATTCCTTTTTGAAGTCTTGTTGTAGACCATCCTTTTTTACGTTACTTATCTGTGGGACATACAATATATACATTTTTTTTTTTTACTTTTCGTGCCTGTTGCCGTTATATAAAATCTCTAGTCTAAAACAAATGTAGGTGACAGTAATATGTAGGCTCAACTTTCTAGCTGGGCTGCAGCTGAATTGCTAATTATTTATGTAAACAAAAGTTGGATCTTATGCATGTACAGGTTGCATGCAGAGGTTTAAGAAATCTGGATGAAAATAGAAATTTTGTATGGAATTCCTTAAACTCGCAGCGATATTTTTTTAAATTGAGTAATGCAGTATGTAAAGTAAAACTTTTTGGTTTCTCGTAATTTTTAAATCTTTCTAGTTCATAATAGCATTTCGCAACTATTACAATAATCACGTTGTTTTCGTCACAATAAAAATGATAAACAACTAGGTTGTGGGTGGTGCGTAGGTCGCTACGTAGTGCCGCGTGCACCAGAGCGCCGCAACCTCCTGGCGTAGGCCTTCATTCACGGAACTGGTCCAATCATTACAACTTAAGCTAAACTATTGAAACTTAAATTGGACTAAATAGCAATGGTGCTGCCTTCATTGCCATTCAGTCCAAATCAAATTTTATCTTGTTTCATTAAAATTCAAAGTATCATCGATCATCGAAAAGTAACAATTGATTAATCTTGCCTTTGCGTTACATTTTATCTGTTCTCTTCATACATTTCTGTGTGCAAAAATAACCACCATTGCTAATAATCCACTTGTTATTATCTACTGTGATATCTTTATTTTGAAATGCGTATTAAGGCAGTGAAAATTTTACACATTTCATAGTGTTTACATAAAATTATGAGTCTTGACGCAAGTGCTGTGTCCGTACATCAATGCTGACATCTTGATTGACGCCCAACACTTACGTGAACGCGTATGCGACGTTTACTACATTTTATCGTGAACTCACCGAGCGGGCTTTTGCTCCAAAAAAACCTTGACCGATATGTGAAGACACAAGTCGGTGCACTAGTTGAAACTACCACACGCACTGTTTTCTTATTTTGTGTGAGAAAAATAGTCTTATATTAATATATTACATATATTTTTTTAATGAAACTATCGAAAATATACAAGTTTCGATATCTAAAAGCATCGATATACGATATAGCTAAAGTTTTCCACTTCCCATACGGTTTGCATTAAAGAGCCAATGCAGTATTCAGCGTGCGCTTTCAATATTTTATTTAGCTCAAAGCGCCCGACAGTATTCGAAGGCTAAGTTATTTTCTTCGGGCCAAGCGTAAACAATATCATCTAAAATCTTAGTAGTGCAGAGCGGCCACTTCGTAACAGAGCGATGTGTAAGAAAAAATAGACTTGGCATCGATTTCTCGGTATATGCTTATAAGTAAGATTATTTCAAGAACATCGTGTACATGTGGAATGTTCGATGCAGGTGTCTATTATTGAAGCGGTATGAGTGTAGATGACGGATCTAAGTATCCAATCATGCGGCGTGGACTTGCCGAAATGATATCATAGGCAGCGTGGGCCGGCGACAAGTGACAAATCTCCGAGATGAATGCTAATTCATACGCGCGAGCCAGTGCTGCCAACTTGCAAACTGTTTACATAGTTAAATAATTTACTGCGTGTTTCATGTTCATGTAATATACTAATATCATTCACATTCAAACTTTATACGGTATTAATCAATTATCAATATCCTTTGACCAAAGGCAATATAGAGTTGCATTTGTTCATGCTATTTTATTCAATAATCTTTGACAACATTATTTCCTAGTCTATGTTTTCGTAAAGCACTTCTACTGCGTCATGCATATCTTGCACTTTAAAATGCATTTAATAGAACGTCACATTTGCGACGTTATTGTGTAAATTAACATGCTAGAGACGTATACACATAACTGTCCTTTTTCGTTAAAAAATGCTAAAATTCATAACAGTGAGCTAAACACGAACAGAAATGATATATAAACGTCATAAAAATAGCACATGTACATGATTAAAAGTGGCTAGTTATTTCGACAGAAGATCTTAATAATATCTGTTTTAAGATCAACCTCTAAATATTCTTTTAAAGAACACATTAAAAACAGTATTTTTGAATGAAGAGTTTTGGGCCTGTATGAAACCTATATATAAAGATATTTAACCATCTAAGGTAGAACTAGTACGTCGAAATTATCCATTGATTATATTGCATATTCACAAAAACAAACACTTCCCACACTTTTAAAATTAACAACATTTTAATTAATGTCGATGCCACATTAAGGGATTACAAGTTAAAAAAAAAGAATTATTACTTTGTTTCTTCACCTAAACCTTTATTTTTATAACATATACAGAAAGTTAAATAATCGATAAAAACCTTGATATACGTAACACACCCACTACATAATTCGTACAATTCGAACATAATCCTGTGACTCAGAGGGCGGTCGTAAGCACGTGCGCTCGTGTGTTTACAATATTGTATTCTGTAATACTCTTCAAGTACTGCAAAATAAATGATTTCGGCTTGAAGGTAAGACTCTTGTACACATCATAGAGTAAATTATTACGGTATTCATCGATGTCAAGTATATAGATGTATATTAAGTAGATATTTTCTTCATTGACCCGGACTTGATCATGATCAACTTACACTTAAATTTCTGCAATTGTTTAATAAAATAAAAAGTAAATGAAATACAGTAGTCCTTTAATTGTTCGCTAATCAAAGCTACTTAAATTTCTATAGTTCTGTAATTTTCCTTATTAGTTGTAAAGCTTAATTTTATTTTCTATACAAAAAACGATGCTGGGTATAAAACACAGTTATTGGTTCTCCATATGTCGGAAGTCATAAATGTCCTGTCCAGTTTAATTGTGCTTCTCATAAAATACTTTTTTTTTTTTCAAGTTGTGAGAATCTGTGATACCGCCAGTAACAATTTAAACAAAAATAATCAAATACGCTTTTAACACATATTCCATCTTTCCGTTAACTTCACTTCCCTTAAAACAAATTTTAGCACTGAGCTACATACCACAGCCATAAATTCAGCATCTGTTAATGGACATGTTACTGCAAAACAGCGTACTAACTTTTTCTATGGCGCATTCTGTCCGTTCCCGCGCTTCATTTTAAGAGCGGAACCAGCTGAACCATTCGTGTTTTTACTATTTGTGTTTTATACGTTGCCTCTCCTTGTTCACGTAAATTTCAATTTTTTATTACATAACTCACGTGAGCGGACAGATGTTTTATTTATTCCTCTCCTATAATTTTGGCTTTGTTGCGTGCTTTAGACATTACGTAATGCTTACATATTTTCAGAGTAATTCGAAAAAGTCTCCGCTTTGTCGTGAATATAATCGATATACAGACATTTTAATAATTCAGTCGTGCAGTCGTATCTGTGGTTCATATAATAACAAAAATGTGCTGACAATAAAAAAAATCGAAATTATAAAAACTTCTTTAAAAAACTTTAAATCATAATTGCTTATTTCTTATCATTTTTTCCAATTTTTCGTAAATATAAATCGTAAAAGAAAAACCCTATAGAACATTGTTTGAACTTTAGTGTTTTTAATTATTCCGAGGCAACGTAAAAACTTCAACGAAATATGCCTACTGAAATGGCTCTACCATTTATGTGTACGAAATTAGGCATTATAAATAATAAGAAAAACTAGTAGCGATGTGCATCAAATCAATCTAGTTTTACAAAAGGTCAAAATCGAGTAAAAGATTAACAAGATTACCACTGAATTTGTAATCGTTGTGAGTCCGACCATGTAATATTTGTGCCTTCAATAACATCAATAGACCCATAATTGAAAATCTTAGCATTTAATGATTATTTTTTAATAACCAGGGTCACCCTCTAAATAACAATAACTAAAAGTTTTACGGGTAACAAATAAAATCCGAGGTAAATCAGTTTCATTTCGCCAATGTGTAATAATCGTGTAAATATAAAAAAAATCTCCACCCAGTGATTATTTTGAATACTTATGTGCAGAGAGTCGATCGTCGTGCGGCGGGAGCAGCGGCTCGGAGGGCTCGGAGGGGCGCGCTTCGTGGCGCGTCACCCTCGACCACGATCTGGTGGAGACGCTGAGCGCGATCTACCCGGAGTGGTTCAAGCCGCAGCAGCGCCGCGAGCGCAGCAGGGCCGCGTCGCCGGCCTCGCCCGCCTCGCTCAACTCGCCGGTCTCCCCGCCGCCCTCCGACGACACGTTCAGGTGAGATTGAAAGACACTTTATATCATATTAAGCACTTCTTCTACGAACATCCGAAACTCTTCCGGTTGTGATACGATTCCAACTTTTAAGAGCTTTCTTATCTCAATCACAAGACGAAAGGTAATAGTCAAATATGCATACACACAAATGTTATGTGTTTTTTTTTCTTCTCTAACATATCGACAGTTAAATAATGACAAGAATTCCTATATATAATTGATACTTAATAAACGTCAGAACAAGTGTGTGTTTTTGTTGGCTTGTCACTCTTTCACATAAAAACGGAGAAAGAAAGGGATCAGTACAGATTTCGAAATGGGTAAATTATTTGCAAGGAGTCATCGGCTATTTTTTATCGCGGAATAAATTACAAATTTGAGAATACGTCACTTAATCAAAATCCACACGAGCAAAGTAGCAGGCAAAGGCTTGTTCGATTACCTTTGGTAAGCTTTTACATTGACTAAACACGTTGCGAGCGTAAAAAGGAGCAAACATAACTTGCACATACTCGTAATATCAATGTTAGTTCGACGTAGTAGACGTGGTATAATCATTAGACGTCAAAAAACGATTGTAAACCAATCCAACTATGTATAAAGAATTTTGACTTTGACTTTGACGGGGCTACACCGTGCACGACGTCCATTGTCTCTTTAAAAGCATCACCCAAATGCACTCTTAATGTATATAAATGAGATAACCAACACCGTCATATTATTACAAGTATATCGAAAAATATACGCTATTGTGTACCATTTTTATTTAAAATTTTTCATTCAGTGAACTTGACGTGGATTTGACATACCTATAAATGTTGGTAGGCTAAACAAATAAGATTATTCGAAACTTTATAAATTGTTTAATCAATAATAACACTAAATACGAAATCGTACACTACTTAATATTTTTTCTACGTAATACGACTGAGCACTTGCGTGTCCGCAAAACGTGAGGCTTCATCGGCAGCGATGATAGGCCTGTGACAATTTCGATCGTATTTATCGATACAGTGTCATCAATACGTATTCGATTGTAATCCTACTCAAATAACGCAGTTCTATTGTTGCTATATATTTTTATCGTACAGTCACATTAAACCTGTTGGCTAATTTTTACAATCACGAAACAAGCGCCGTCAATTTTAACCTTTCCACAAATTTCTCCTATAGACATTTTGAATGATGAACTATTTTGAATCTATGAAATGTGCATAAATCGATAGTTGAATTTCAACGAGAGATGCTGAAACCGTGAGAATGTGTTATTTCGTGTTGACAGTTCGGGGGCGGAGGAGATGGCCGGGCGGCAGGCGTGCAGCAGTGGCGCTAGCGAGCCGGCAAGCTCGCCGCCGCGCGTTTCCCCACCCAAGGTGGTCGTCGACGACAGCCCCCTGCAACCGGCCATGGGGAAGCACAAGGAGTGTATGTATACAAATCACAAGTAGTATAAAGTATAAGTTTCACCCATTATTATTCTTTACTTCATCACCTTAACAATTCCGGAACTATCTTATATTAATCGACGTATTTGCTTTTAGTGCGAAACTCATTCGTATAAAGGTTTATCGGTCAATTATATACAAACGTGGAAGAGCTGGATTTTACGAGTTGGTAGATGCTACTACTAGTGTGAAGTAACTAACGTTACTCGGCTACCGGCCGTCGGGACAGTATTAATAATTAGTTGATTATAGACAATATGAACCACACAACTCAGCGATAAATGCTAAAATGTGATTTATCCTATTTTATATAAATTTATTTATAAATCGAGAGTCTTCCAGCTGTTAACAAGTATCAACATTTCTGCAAACATATTTTTCTACCTATAACTGACCTTATATTATGCTCTACTTTACCGCAAACTGCACGATGTTAAAAAATCCCGCCCTTTACTAGATGAAACGGTCGAAAAAAATTCATTAGTACTGTTTATTTAAACGAGCCGTTAACCCCCTCATTATTTAATTAATTTCATTAGTACGCACGCAGCAACTAATCCAGTTAATAAATCGAGACAGGTCTTTGGCAACACTGCCAATGATAAAAATACATTACGTAGACAACTTAACATTACGATCTGTCAAACAGATGTATATATTGATAACGATAATAAAACACAACACGAAATGAGTTTAACAATGGCAAATTGTAAGATCAATTTTGTTCTTTATACTTTTGTTATGAAGAAATGTGATTAATTTACGCATCGTACATTACGCTCAGCCCTCTTCTGTTTGTGATGAAATACACAAAGACTACCTTGAGAATTCTGAATAACATGTAACGAAAATATCCGGTATCAATAGACAAATTGCCGATTCACCTTGAAATTGATAGTACTGCTAAGCCATGTTTAAATTTAAAAAAAAAAACTTTTGTCCGACAAAGTAAACGGTTATCAAATCAACGAAAGATATCGAAGTTTCTTGATGAACTTGCAGTCATAAAAACATAAAATACAGAAATGATAAAGTACGGCTGGAAACACAAAACGTGCAAATGAAAAAGTGTTTTCGGCGAATTCTGGTGGAATGTATATGGGAATTAGTCGTATACCGAACGTGACGGCTACACGTTCCCGGTTTATTGGTATGTTATTATTACACTGGAATGAAACAACGCAAGACGACGCGGGCGGCGTAGAAAAGAACGCGTGACCTCGCCCACCGCGCGCTCGAGGACTAATGATGGTCCACTACCGTTCCCCGTAAACAAAACAATGTAATTATAACAACAAGTGAGTAAGGCAACGTTAAAACTAGTATAATCATTCATTATGCGAAAAAGATAAACATTCATATCGCCACAAGATCAAAATAACTCTCATATCGCTAGGAACGTTAATATGTATGCCTACATATATAAATAAATATTCATAGAATATTCTTGGAATTCTGTGGCTATAAAGTTTTTTATTTGTTTTACAATTTATTATTAATTTATTTTTCAAGTAAAAATGAAAAAAAAAATGTCATCCATATTTATGTTAGAACCATTCATAATACCCTAATAATATAAAAACCAATTATCATTTTAGTCATTGATTCATAGGAATAGCGTGAACGGATCCCGATGCCATGTTTTCACGCATATTTACACAAGAGACGCTAACAATTTGAAACCGCAGCTCCATCGTTACTGGGATTTTGACGTGAACATTAGAATTCTCCTCGCAGTTTGCCCGCTTCCGGTCGCTCAGAACGTAGACAATGGAACTTGGTTAAAACACGCGCTTTACAAGCTACCATACCTTCCCTACATATTAAACATTAAACATAGCCTTGTTTTCACTCTCCTTATAATCGCCAATAAACATATGAAAGAGTATTAATAAAAAATGGCAAAACGATACAACAGACAATAATAGATATAATAATGTTTATGTTTATTTATCGAATGTTTGTTTCTAAACGGCTTAAAATCGATGTATAGGTAATCGTTAAAATTATAAATCGAAGTAATTTTTATCTGAATAGCTTTAATCGTTCTTGAAATATCTAAGCAACCTCGTTTTATCAAAGCACACGTTTTAACATGTTCCTATGAGATGACGATACGTTCCTACAACAAAAATCCTAATTTCAAAAATATGTTTATTTGTTGTTTAATATCTTTTACCTGATAAAATGAACATTGATATATCAAATTTGTCGTTGATTTGATCTCTAGTCAGCTATAAGGCAACTTGTAAAATTCCTTCGGTTGCTGTATCCGAACATACATGTCCAGACAAGCTTAATTTTTATATTATATTATAAAGATGGTAGTACTAGGTTTTACGGTGGTAGAGAGCCACACAGCAGCTCCCCCCTGCTGCTAAATCAGCCGGCTCGAACCGGGTAAGTACGACACAAAAATTCGGCGTTAAGTGGGAGTATTTGAGATTTCGCGTTTCGTCTGGCAATGTTTGCAAAACGTTTGACGTTGCAAATTCCCATGGACAGCGGTCAAACAGTACTGCCGTGTCTGGGGGGCCTAATTTTTACAAGTCAATTAATTCTACGCAATTTTATGTGCCAGAAAGTCCTGAACAAGATAATAAGCTTTAAGTTTATTACTTATTTCTAATTTTGGTTTTAAAAGGAAAACTAAGTGGTAGATCTAAGATATTTAGTACAATTTTGTTAAATATGCGTGTGCTCGGGCCCATGGAGCATCTTTTCACCTTTTGGACACAGACAAACAGATATTCTTCTTTTAAATTTGGGATTGGGAATATTTCGTTTATATGGAGAAGTGCGGATAATTTTTTTTTCTTTAGATAAAGCAAAACATTTATTATCTACGGCCTTGCTGCCAATGTCAAAGATATAATTTGTCGAGTCATATATCATATTTAAAAAATTGATTTGCGAAATCAATTTTTTAAATATATATATATATGTTTTAAATATGATGAAAGAACATAACGTTCAAACCTAAAAGCTCAATGAAATTCTGTTGTAATTCGACCATTGGACGATCCTTTAAGCCGATCGCTTTAAGGAATTGCATTGCATATGCAAAACTAAAATACAACGCGATTATCAGTACTAATTAATTGATTATTCTTTTAATATTGACATCTAGAGTCGTTTTAAACTTGTTTGTTTAGTTAAAACCTTTATATAACATTTAGTTAAAACGTAATTTAGATAAACCGTCGTTATAAACATCGAAACGCTTTCATCAGGCTTCCGAGGGTGCTAGGAGTGGAATTAAATTGTATCTACGGCGCCCAGTAACCCACAATATTCGGCCCAGTGGTAGTGAATGTTTCGTCTGTAATACGGTCGCGGCATAACACTAGTTTCCTTGTGCAGTGTTTATTTATATTGGCGTTGCGCCAGCGTTGTCCGCCCATCGGCCGATGCTCGCGCTCTGCGAGCAAACAAGAGCATAGATTCGCCTACGCTCATCGGACTACATCGATATGTTCATAAAATCCAAACCGATCGACGTATCGACCGCATCGTCCACCGTCGCACATGCTACGTCGGAATCCGTCACCAGGCGTCACAGTACAGTCCTCCGCGCAATCGTCTATTCAATCAGCCGCCATTGTTGTATGAAAAAGGAAACTCGCCCAATTTCGAAATTGTCAACGTCACTGGACGCGCGCGGTTGGTCGACGAGGTTCGGCGATGTTTCGCAATTGTAGCGGTCGTAATATCGGCTTTATTCCTTGAGGAAAACTCGTCTTATTTATTACACCTCCATGTACTATTGAAATGTTTACGATGTAATGAATCTGTGTCGAGTTAATAACATCATTCGTCTTTTACGTTACAGCGTTGAAAGTGAAGCTGACGATGCGGCGTCCGCTCAATCAGCTAGTGGCGCAGGGGATCATGCCGCGTAAGTGAATTATTCTTAAGCAACAGTCACTGTTTATATGCATTATATGCGCGCTGAGACATTTTCTATAAGAGGAACAATTAATAATAACATGTGACGAAGTGGTTGGGAGACGCCGACCCGTAATAGCTCGATGGAACTTGCGCGTGGGTGATGGTGGAATGGTATTATTTACAGTCTCGGCGCGCTGGGCTAGTGAAATTTTTGCCATGCTGATAGAATTTACAGCAACGTCGGCTTTTATTGCGGTTTATTCTCGGAGTTTCAAAGTTAATTTTTATAAAGTCTACTATTCTGTCCCGCAAATGTTTATTCATAAATATATTTTCAGCACTGAACACGCCAGCTGCGTACTTCGAACAGTGCAAGCAATTAGAAAGAGCGAAGACTGGCGATTTGCTTAAAGCGAAGATACAACGGCGACCGGATCGCCAAGAACTTGAACGACGGCATATTTTAGAGCAAGTGCGTCTTCCTTATCATACTAATTAAAGATTTTCTTTTTGCCATATAAACAAAATAACACAGATTTGAAATTACAAAAAAATTGATGGACAATTCAATAAAATAAAAAAAAATAATAGTAGGCCTTAAAAGAAATCATTTCTCAGCTTTGTTGATAGTTCTTAACGCTGATTTTCAGCTTATTCCTAAGTAAATTCAACTGAAATTTGTCAACTGTCGCAAGTAAGTAAGCTCACTTGTGGACATTTATGATTACAAATTGATGTCTACAGAAAGTTAATATAAAAAGGGGATAGAAAAAAAATGTTAAATAACCATTGAAAAAGCTGAACAACAATTAAAAATGATAGCTTTCAGGGGAACACCAAACAAAATTTTGGCTGCTTAGGTGTAACGAGCTTTGTATTATGAAATTATTGTATATGTATTAACTATAAAAATTTGTTTTTAGGAGAGTCATGTGGATCCCAGCCTAGCGGAGAAACAACGGATGCTGAAGAAGGCCCGGCTGGCCGACCAATTGAACGACCAGTTATCGCACAGACCGGGACCCCTAGAGCTCATTAAGAAAAATATATTACATACCGAGGAGAACATAGAAACTGCGGTCAAGAGTGGGACTTTAGCGTTTAAAGCCACTAGCGAAGGTTCCTCGGGGCGACCTCAACACCCGTCATCGTACTGCGGGCCTCCAGACGAAGTGTCGCCTTCGCCGTCGCCGCCCTCGACGTTGTCGCCGGTTAGCGTCGCCTCGCCGCCCCAACACCCCGCACCGGGAAAGGATAAAAATCGGAAAAAGAACAAACAGAAGCAACAGCAGAAGTCTAGATTGAAATTTCACGAATACAAAGGGCCACCAAACGCTCAGAAGGCACCCTCACCACCTGGTTCCGTGGAGACGCCTTATGAGCTTCTCCTGCAGCAGCAGCAGCTACTCCTCCAGCTAAGTTGCCCGCTGCTGCTGCCCGCGTCGCCGGCGCCCTCTTCCGCCGCCTCTGTGGCCTCAGACTCCTCGGACGCGTTCCCCGCGCCGCCACCGCCGCCGCCACCGCCCGCCCCCTGCGTGCCCATTGCCGCCGCACGCTTCGAGGACATGAAGGTCTCCGATCTGCGCGCCGAGTGCAAACGCCGTAACCTGCGCGTCTCCGGGCCCAAACCACAGCTCATCGACCGTCTGCGGCCCTATCTCACGGAGATGCAGGACGAGGTACCCAAATCGCCTATTTCCATAGCTTCGCCCGAGATGCGCGACCAGGACCCATCCGAGGACATCGTTCAGTCGCAGAGGCGCCAGATTGAGGAGCTCGAGAGGAAACTGGAGGCGTCCCGCCAGCAGCTTGAGGCGGTGCGGCGAGAGGCGGCAGGTGCGGCCGCCAGCGATCAGAGCCGCCGGCTGCTCCAGGCGCATCTGTGCGTGTCGCAGCTGCGGGCACAGCTCGACGCTCTGCAGCATGCGCCCGCTCCTGCGCCCCGATACTTGCTCGCCGACACGGCACCCGAGCGCCTCGTACGCCTCTTTACCGTCACTCCGCCGACCGCCGCACCCGAAGTAGCCACCGAGGTCCAATCGAAAACATCCAATCCCGCGTACATACTCAACGGCGTCAAAGTCGTGCCGATAGCGATACTGCCCACGCACTTCGAAGCGGAGCGTGCGCCACCACCCCCGCCCCCGCCCCCGCCACCGACGCCTCAAACGCCGCTATCCATCCAAGACAGCGAGGACAGTCGCATCATGGACGACGTGCTCGAGATTCTCGTCGAAAACGGCGAGCTGCCTCCGTCGGCGGTCGAGGACGTTGCAGTCGACCGCTCAATTGACACCGGCTACTTGACCAACGGCTCCAACGAGTTCTCCCCGGCGGACGTCTTGAGCGACGAAGTACTGGGCGATAGGCACGTGCGTGACTCGCTCGCCGCCGATGAGCTTCAACGGGAGCTGAACGACATTCAAAACGAGATCCTGAACCACGCGGATATGCACGCGGTGAACGGGTCGAACCGGTGCGACCTAGACGCCACGGCGGCGGACATCGACGCGGACTTGAGCGTGGAGCTGCTCGGGGGCGACGACTTCGACACGGAGTTCGCCGTGACGGGCCCGAGCGCCGACGACCACGACGACTTCTTCGGTCGGCTGCTGTCGGGAGAGTGCGACGACAAGCCGCAGATAGCCATGGACATCGTGGACGACATCCCGGAACGGATGAGCATGACCCCGCTGACCAACGGCGATATACTGGACCATAACCGCACCGGTTTCGAGGACATGGACGATCTGTCGTTGCCGTCGTTCCAGAGCGAGGAGTCGCGGCACGGCGTCTACGGGGAGCGGACTTGCGAGTTCGACCTGAAGGACTTCGAGAGCCTGGGCGCCAGCGTGAACATGGACAGCGACGGCTACGACATGGACACGGAGCTGATCCCGAACCTGTTCGGGCGAGGGCACGTGCCGCAGTGCGACCCGCTGCTGGGAGGCGTACTGGCGCGCCCGCCGCCGCGTCCCGCGCGCAAGCACTACTCCTGGGATCGCATCGAGTTCGACGCCACCTGACCCGCGCCCCCGCCTGTCGCTCTCTAACCATACCACTTTGATCTCTCACGACCGCTTCTCTACCATTCACCTAGGGTGCATCGCGGATGCCGGCCGGAGGCGCGCAGGAGCAAGCGCTACCCAGTAGCGTTCGGGCAACGTACTAGTCGATTCGGTGACTCGATCTTCCAAGATGGTGACTTATTAACTAATGACTAGATGTAACGTTTAGATGTATAATCATAAAAAACACATAGTGTTGTTATTGTGAAGGACCGTGTGACTTATTTATAAATAATATTAGTAAGTGGTACTTAATCTTTGATACGATACGTTCGTATTGCTAGTTGTATAAATAATCTACTGATTTTTGTGTTAACTTGTATTGAATATTAAGCGTTCGTTTTCCACCTCGTGCGCAGTGACATATTCGGCTCATATAAATAATTAATTCATTCATTTAATCCACTGAGGCGTTTTACTTAATAACGTGAATGTTTAAATTAATTGTCTTAATAATGCAACACAGTTGTGGATTTCTGCATTCCGCCCGATGACTAAAAAAACTTCAAACAAAAAATGTTTATTAGGAAACATATTTCTTTGACTCAATCAAATAGTTGATGCACTTCTTTAGAATTTGTGAAATACAACCATAGCGACTCGTATGTCGTAAACTTTTGATGTGCAAAAAATGTAATTTATGATAGCCCTTTCCCATTACAATAAGTGACATTCCAATCTCGTTGAAGTGCAAAAGCACGGTAGCACGCTCGTCTCTCCCGTGGCAAAATTACCACTAATATGAAAATTTTGAGAATTTCACAAAAATTCTTTTTCTATGAAATTTAAATCGTATAGAAAATGGCGGAGACAGCAAGTAGCACATAAATCGTCATGGGTGGGACCACCTTGGGAACAATGTTTGATGTGAATTCGTAGATAAAGTACGCGTGCGCAAACAATTATGCAATCATCCCCTGCTTTAATTTTCATTTGCACAGCTTTATTTCCTCTTTCATTTATTCTAAGCCTTAGTTTTCTTTTTGATCACGATGTTTATGTGGTATTGTATAAAAATACTTTTACCAAACGAATGTTTATTTATTTGTTAACCATTATATCTAAAAGATTATATTTTATGAACATAACATTCTTGAAAATGTATCATTCCAGTTTATTATCTAAAGTTTAGGATAGGTACACCATATTGCTATCACTTAATTAACGGGCGCTTGCATAATTGTTTGAAATTGTTATGTTTAATTTATTTATTTTTCACCACACGGTTTTTCTTTGTTGGATGTATCATTTAGATTAGAGAAATGTCGCAAAACTCCCTGTAGTGTCACGAGCCTTCTTGCGCGAATCTTAAACGGTGATGATTATATGAAATATTGCCATTACTTGCATTTATAATATACATAATTAATTATTTAGTGAAACGTTTACTACAACAACGAATGCGGCTCAAAAGCCATCAACGTGCCAATCTTTTGATATTCTCAAAACACCATCACTGTCAACTGTAAACAATAGACAATTTTTTTCCATAGGTAAATTTATAAATATTTTGTATATATATTGGATATTTTGATAAGGGTCTCGGTTGTATATGAGAGGGTTACCTGTGATTGTGCTTCAAAAGTAAGAAAAAAATATGTTTATTTTTAAAGTACATTCGCATATGGGATGGTGCTAGTAAATACGAATGGAGGAATATATAAAACGATAGAATTATCACTAACAACTTCTATCTGTTAGTACTCTTTAGTGATTAACCAGCATACGTAAATCACTGTTTTATCCAAGTTTATTGAAAGAAAAATGATTTTGTAAGTTGTAATATTCCATTTCCAAGTTGTAATATCCGGTTGTAAACTTACAACTATAGGCAGTCTCCATAAATACAACAATATCCAGCCCCGATATATTTGAAAAGTTACTAATATTAAACTAAACATTTTGTTGATTTTTTTTTTGCTTACTAAACTTAAGTCATATTCCATTATCTAAGTAAATTATATCAATATCTAGTTTAAATAAAATTTGCTCATCCAGTTTGTACCTACCACTTTAGCCAAATTAGTTAACGAGTGCTAGGAAAAATGTTTTATTTTCCATGTGGATTTCGTCATATCGCTATTCCTATTTAACAGGCCTACCAAGTGTGTTTCAAAGCTTTGTCTGCACTTTATTTAGAGTTTTTTAGATTAAATATATTTTAAAGAAACGTGAAGTGAGATTAATATTTTGATAAAAGTGAACTATCTGCGTATTTGTTATAATTGTTGTAATCTTAATAGGAGAGTTTTAATATTTGTTTTTTTACTTAGATTCACAAGTGATAATTGTGCTGAATTTAATCAGTTTAGTTTTATACATTAATATTACTTTATAACTGGCTTCGTTATATTGCTTACATTAGATGTAAATACCCCTTTTAATAATTATTTATGTTTCTTTAAAAATAAGTAATACGTTTTCATATACTAAGTGTGAGCCAAGTACTCGTGAATAATATATGTGATAGTCGCAAGTCGTAAGTGTAGTGCGTATGGATAGTTTTTTTTACCTTGCCGTATAATGAAGCCTTGTAAATATTTACCAAGCCTTTATTACTTTAAGAAAAGATTGTTGAATAAAAAAAAACTTATGAAAAATGTTTTATTTGAACCCTTTCACTCAACTAATAATATATAATAATCCTCTCGACCGATTCCAGCCACAGCGGCTGATCTACAACCGTTCGACCAACTGCACGGGATATATTATAGTGCCTTGTGCATGTTTGCGCAGACGCTCACTACTTTACTCTAATATCTCGATGGGAGATCAGGCGGTGCCTTTAAACAGACCCCTCAATAATGAATTCTCGAAACCGCCGCCAGATGGCATGGACAAGACGCAGGGTCTTACTTTTTACTTGGCCAACTGCCGCATGGATCATCTAACTTTTCGAGCAGTGATCAGCCCGTTCTGTCCTAACCCGGCTAAAAACATTCAATTCGATGCGTCGGCCACAACTGAATAAGAAAAATTTCTAATATCTGTAGTGCTCGAGATTAGTGATGACTATTATGTGATAGCAAATTTAGAACTATATGAAAAATAGAATTTAAAAAGATTAGTACGATACAAACGTATGGGCTACTAGTATTCATGTAAAGCCAAAAGCAAAAATACGTTTACATTGGACAGGCCTCAGAAGTATGTATGAACCTTAAATTCGAAAATATGTATTCAACGTTAAGAGCATAAAGTTGTAGCCACTGGATCACATCATAATATAAAGGGGCAAACATATGTATGCCGGTCTCCGTCAATAGCATACATCATAGTGCCGCTTCATAGATATGTATTCACCTTTTGTTCCAATATGATCCTAAGGTTTAAACTTGACAATAAAATAAAATAATTAGCGAATTGCTAATAAAATAGTTATTTTTCTAATTAAAAAAACATATTTATTTATTATCAAGTAAGTTATCAATAGCCTAATTTTTAGAACATACTCTATATTGCTAAATATGTACGTTATGCATTTGTTTCATAAGTAATTGTAAGAACGTGTATTTGGTGTTTGGGCATTTAGCTTAGTTTGATTTGCTTTTTAGAATGTCTAGACGGGTAAAAGATGACGATATAGAGGATTTACTACCACGAATAGAAAATGGAGACATTTCTGAAGACGAAGAGGATATGGGTGATCTGAAGGAAATTTATTATTACCCGGACCTGCAAGAATTTATAAACGGATAAGAAGACAACAATGACGATGAAGAAGACAGTGAAAATCCTCCCTCGACCATAGAAGAAGGATCGTTGAACCCCTTCAATGAACCAGCGAACCTTCGAATCGTCAACCACAATCAAGTCGTCTTGATATTGCATCTTGGAGGCAACGAAGTAGGGAACTTATTTGGAAAAAGCCCTGCATTAGCCGTGCTTGAAACACCAGTCTAATTTTTTTCTGAATTTATAAATCAGAATATACTCACTGTTTTTGTGGATCAAACAAATTTATACATCACACAAAAAAATATCTTCAACAGTCCTCCTGTAACTGCTATAGAAATCCGGCAACTTTTAGGTATGATCATATTTATGTCCGTGTACCATTACCCAAATGTTAGATCCTATTGGGGTAAATATGGCTTTGATCATATACGACAGACGATAACGATAAATAGATATGAGAAAATGATATCCGTAATTCATTTCAATGATAATCCACAGCACAAGCCGGTTAGACACCCAAACCATGATCGTCTTCATAAAGTAAGACCTGTTGTAAAACACACAAATTGTTTCTGAGTGCGGCACCATTTGACCAAAGGCTCTCTCTAGATGAACCCCATAAATTGGGTTTCAAGTTGTTTATTTTGTGTTCACTCTCGGGATATGCTTATAGTTTTGAAATATATTCCGGTAAACAAGATGTTTACATACTTGGTAATACAGTGATTTGGTTGTGACAATTAATTCCAAGAAATATAAATATAGCTTATATTTCGACAATTTCTATTCATCCGTTACTCTACTGTATTACCTGTGGACTCGAGGAATATATGCATTGAGTGCTGTTCAAAGGAACCGCCTCAGAAAGAATTGCAAATTGCCAGGTTCAAGAGATTTTATGAAAGATTCTATAATACGAGAAACATATATGGCGACCAAGTTGCTGATTACGAAGACCTTGATATCTCGATGGAAAGATAATAAGGTTGTCACATTAGCATCAGGCCGAACCAGTTGAAAATGTGAGTATGTACGACAGGAAACGAAAGAAACAAATTACTGTAGCCTGTCCGAAAGTAGTCAAAGATTGGGAAGGTATAGAATACGAATCAAAAGTCGCAAGTGGTATATTCGATTATTTTATCACATAATTGATACGGCGTTAATTAATTCTTGCATACTGTATTAAAAAAAATCCAAATCTTACTTTAGGAGATTACAGATCTGAACTTGCAAGGACGTTACGCTCCTATAAAAAGTACGTAATGGAATAAAAGGTGAAGCCTTCCTTCAAGCATCAATATAGAAAGGGAGATCGAAGCTAAAAAACACCGAGGTCCCGCTAAACCTGTCCCGCCAAAAGATATCTGAACTGGTGGTATAGGCCATGATAAAAAAAGGTGCAGCACTAAAAATAGATAGAGAGAAGAGAAGAAGAGAGAATATAGGACTGAGTGCATCAAGTACAAGGTTGCTTAGTGTCATAACAAAAATCAGAATTTGTTCAATTTCATTCATAAATAATAATGAAATTCCTATACTGCAGCTTTATTTTTGCGTTTAGTGCTAAAATTATATTTATCTTTTACGGAATATACGACAAATTTCGTATAACATACGATTTTCTTTAATTAAAAACAAAAAAATGCATTTAAGCGCAGTCCTTGTAAGTTTTACCACCCATCATTTCCAATGCACGAGAAACACGCATTGAACATCGACTTTAATTTCTCCGAAGTGAAAAGTATACCGATTTATTTTATAGCTCTTACAAGTTGGGTTGAGGTTTAAAACCTTATTATATTCCTCAAATACTCATCGACTCGTAAGAGTAAGATTCTATTTAATAAAACATTGAAAGAATGTCCACTATTCAAAAGTATAAAAACAATTTAACTTCAATCTAGAATCCAGCTGAGAAAAATAAAATATAAAGGACACATTATTTTTTACTAAAAACATGCTTTTTTATCTAGTTTTTAGAGACATAATAAATACTAAACTGATGGTATTAGGTTGCCATTTTTTAGAAATCTCGTAGACGGTTTATTTCAATATTAATTAAAGAACTAATGGTTTTTTCATAGAGTAGGCTGACAAACGAGCAACTGGCTCTTCTGATAATAAGTGATCAACACCGCCCGTGGACATTTGCAATATTATATATCTTGCAAATGCGTTGCCAACCTTTTGAGGGAATGGAGGCACTCACCGGACGAAACGCGGAAGTACAAACACTTCCAGTTTACGCCGATTTTCTGTGAGATCGTGGTACTTATCCGTTTCGAGCCGGCAAATTCAGCAGCGGGACCAGCTGCATGGCACTACCACCGTTAAAAATGTTTTAATGGGAAAAAAATACAAATAAAAAGCACTTCAAACATAGTTTATTGTTAAGAGAAAAACTAATTTTAACACCATATTCGACTAGATAGTCATTTTCCTTATCATATATTGCACATTACATTAATATAATATTTTCATCTCCACATATAATCTGTTTTTCTATTTAAGAAATACAAGTGAACAAATTTAACAATTAATAAAGTTGACATAGTGTTTATAATTTTGTTTATCTATGATTTAATTAATTAATTTTTTTTGCAGCATGCCTGTCCCCAACCAGTTCAGAAAACAAAATGCTTTTATTACTTATGAATAAATAATAACAATGAAGTCCACTGCAATATAAATACTTACCCATCCAAAGTACAGTCCGATACAAATTCTAAAACTTGTTTTATTTTCTATGAAAAAAAAACACAGCATTAGTTTACTTAGGCATCAATTAACTGGTTTACTGTATTATCGCAGATTGAGGCATTTTTTAAATTATTTTTAAGACTGTCTATGGACAAGTTTTACATTAAAATTTTTGCAAATTATCATTTGCTGGTATGTTAGATGAGCAAGTCACCAACTCCAAGTTTGTAAACACTCAAATGTACAAAATTGTTTATTTAAATTTTTATTATTCAGTATTCACGTCAGTTACATAATATATAAATAAAATTGTTTAACATACTCTAATACTG